>JAQQRO010000071.1:0-12820 GCA_028454255.1 Halictus ligatus
AATACATTGCCGTATAATAGGTGCCAAAAGCTAGGGCGCATTGTAAAGTTCAGTCTTGCAATGAATACATTTAGTTACTAACCTTCTGACTGCAGTGCTCTTTCGTACAAAGCTGTTGCAGCTAGTTAAAATAATTTACAATTAAATTATTGCTGCAGTGGAATTAAACCGCTTCGTTAAGAACGGGCACGTATCGAATTTAAAATAATACTAGTAGAAGGATAACAGACAGCTTCGATGTTTTTAATAACGTTGTTAATATGCGATGTTCTTCGTAGGTACAGCCGCCGCGTAGCAGAAGTCAATTATTCTTTAAACAAATTATACCGTTATTAAAAGTTTCGAATTTTCATCTTTCGGTATTTTCATATCGCCGCATCTTGGGAAAGTTAAATTGGAAATAAATAGCCAGAATAATTAGAAACAGGAATTCTAATGACCCCTAGATGTCCTCGACGCCCACCGATGGGTGGCAACACCCGCGCCGAGTTAAAAATACCAGGAAAGTTGACGGAGAATACAGTTCTGACGAGAAAGCTTATGTAACTCGAAACTTTTATTTCTCCTCCAGTTTGTCGGTTTCTAGAAAAACGCTACACTTTCTGCTGGTTCTTCTTTTTTGGATTTTCATGGTGAAAACATTCTTTTTCAGGGTGAGAGCTTATTTCTGTTTGTTTCGTGAGACTGTGCAATGATTTCACATTTTTATTATAGTTTGGATAAGAAAAATGTACCCTGGCTACTTTATTTAACCGAAATTTTCTAAAGATTTACAGGGCTCTGAAAACGTATCTTTAAAAATTATTTATTGAACTGTTGCTCGGAATTTGATTCTGCTGAAAGAGTGTTCTACGTGCCGAACAAATTTGTTATAAATTCTTTAATTCTTGTTTAATAATAAAATAAGATGCTACAAAACAATTACAGTGACACATTTTCTATATTTACAGTCGCATGAAAATAATGTGCTCCTCTGGAAGAGAAAAAATATCGAGACTGTACCATGTGAAAACATCGTTCAAGCACCTCCGACATTTTAACGCGGCAACTACTTTTATTCGCTTCTGTTCTGCTCAATGGAACATTTTCTATGTCCAGGACAATTTAAAAATCGAACAGATTTCATAATCAAGACCGCAGATCCTATACACCGTCGCGCACAGCGCGCAGTCGGAACGAGTCGATTAATGGAAACCAATGATGAAAGTTTCAATTCGATTCCCCGCAGAACTGTTCGACGGTGAAAAGTAATCAAAACTCCCGAATCAAAACATTTTCAAAAGGGACACAATTTGAATTGCTATGCAAACCTCCTTTAAAACTTTGCCATTCACGCAGCCATTTTGTCGATACCGCGAATGCAACAAGAATAAAACCGGCGAATTCGAACGGGCAGCTCTTTTGCCATCGATAATACGGAAAAAGCGATACTTTATCGATATCAAAGACACAAATTCCTGATCGCATATCCTTTGTGAAATGAAAATTTTGCAATCGTCGAAAGATACTATTAGAAAGATAATAAATTCTTTTGTTATAAAGTGAAAACATAGTAACCCTCTCTCGTTCTGCCTAGAATCTTTTTGTTCTGCCTACTATTAAGACTATTATATGTTTATCATTACATATCTGTTGAAAAATTAAAGATAAATTGAAAATAAGAATTAAAGTGAAGATACATATCATATTTCAGACAGCTGAAAGGACTCTGAAATTTTCAAGCGCAGCTTCACCGCGGTTAGTCGCAAGAAGGATCTACATATTGATCTTCATTCTGAGTTGCCATCTTTCTATTCTCTTCGGCCATTGTTGGTCTCAGGCTCTCGCAGAAATTCCGGTGGAAATTACGAGAACAATCGGTCCACACGGCCGCGTGGTCGACGCGTGCACGTCCGAGATATTTATTGATTTTTTCTTTCTTCACGGCTGAGTTGCAGCTAGCGATGGGGCCAAGTCCAATATGGCGAGACCACCTCAACCAAAATGGTGATCGATAATTGACCGACAAAACTGGGTACCTTGAATTTTAACCGCATCTGTTTCATCTTCCATTCGAGCACGAACTTTCGCGCTCGCCTAACACAGTAAATCTCATACGGTTTGAAACAATAAATAAATGATACAGTCTTAAGCGTCCGGCGCTGCTCCCCCAATTCCAAAAATGGAACCTCGGAGTGAGCTTGGCGAGAAAGGTGATAAAACCTTGAGTTATTTTCTATTTTAAAATCAGAACTTTCACACTTGTTCGATGCTCAGCGCACGCTCGATCCCATCGCTAGTTGCGCCGACGACGAAGGTCGGCGCATCCTCCGCAAAAATCTGCTTAACCGCTTTTAATTAAAATTTTTCGGCCTCGATTCTGTCGCGATTCCATCGGCGCTCGGCCCGCGAAATTATTCCCCACGCGAACTATCGATTTATTAATTCGTTACGACGTTAATTAGTTAGACAATGCGGTGTTTAAAGCGGACTTAAGAGGATTTGGTTATCGAGTATGGCGAACAATCGCCCGATACTTTCGCATTTCACATTATTCTATTTAACCATTGTGTAATACATTAATTAATGCTCTTATAATATCCATTTTTTATTTCTCCTGTGAACGTAATTCGGTGAATTGTTCGAGGATTTACGATTAAATGGATTCATTGGATCAATGCGTTTGTAGTAAGCAATTTTAAATCGTTTTCTTTTTTAACGAATCATTTTGTTCAGACGTGTGGAAGTTCAACCTTGAAACTTATCTAATAAAACGTTATTTGCATGGTAAAGAAGAGCGTTTATTTATGTGATTATTAATTTTGTTTAAATTCTATTTCTTATTTGAAGCAGTAAAACATAAGCACTGTACTAATAATTTCATATTTTTCAGCATTTTACTTAATAATTATAGATCCTAAAAATAATTGAACCGACTAGTAATAAGAAAAGTGGTTTAATATTTTTTAGTACTGCACCGCCATTTAATTTTTGAGTTATAAACACGAATGAATCTCGTTTGAAATTACCATTTAATTTATAATATAAATACAGAAGAAGTAGGAGATGAGGTAAGGTGAACGCAGAACACGATTTTCTGCTGCCACAAGACACGAATAATTTTTAATTACAACGATGGGCGTACTAAGTGAAACGACATTAAACATAGTATTTGGAAATGGTATAGCAATTGGCGTCCCCACCGCATAACGCCACTGTTGTTGATATCAAATTACATTTTCAGCGCGTCAACCAGCATACACACGCTGTCTGACCACTTATGCGGTTATATCACTGACAACTGCTCTAGTTTCCGTGTTTTCGAATCACGACTAATTTATTAGACTAACACTCATGCGCATCGAAGGTTCACCGTCCGAAATTGCCGGAGAAATTGTTTGCGAATAATCTTTTGCAAAACTGACGCTCTGTTTGCAATAACTATATTTTTAAACTGGTGGAACTCAAAATATTCGATTTTAAAAATTGAAATAATTATATTTGAAGCTTATATGATGTCTTATAGTAATTATCATAATAAAATTAAGAAATAATAATAATTGCTCGCCTTGTGTAAAACAAAATTCTTACTTGCCTCGTTGAAAATCAAATCCATTTGAATGAATTTGAAATTATTTAAAGTAGCTAGTTCTCGAATGCCATTAATATTTTATTGTAAATTGCTACTCCATTTTTAAGTAGACGTGAAAGTACGAACCCTTTGGCAATAAATAAGAAATGAGTAAATCATTATTTAATCGCGGCAGTAAAACCGTCCACTGCAACAGGATATTTCGATCATTTGCCGTGCTCCAAGGATCATGCTTTACTGGAACATGATAGTTTCTGTTGCGGTTAATTATTGCCACACTTATATCATAATAATGGCGTAACACTGGTCCCGGGTTAGGGGAATATTGTACGAAGATAATCCTGCCCGATATTTCTTCATTCGACTTTGTAATTTTCCGTTTCGACACGATTTCACAATTAAATTCAACTAATGTGATAAAATTATTTATACATTTACTAAATGTAATATGGCACTGTAACCGTTCGTTTTAAGTTATTAACTAAATTTGCTGCGATTAATGGCCCGTAGAGTAACAAACAAACCAGTCATTAATTTACAAGATCACATGTGATTATTTATTTTAATTAATCGAATTCGCTAAACGAGTTATCGATGGTACAGTTAACGAACAAGCGATAAACGTGTTATTGTAATCATTATCGCGCAGTAATTTATTTATATAAACAATTACACGCAGCACAACAAAATTAATTATTGCCGTTCAATTATATTCGTGTACACGCAAAAATTTTATCGCGTCAAACGATTAAGCCAGATCGTCGGCGCAAGGTGATTATGGGAATATCCATGAAACAAGAGGAACAAAATGGGAGTCGGGGATTTCAGGATCTCCGCGGAACATTCTCTAATGCTTGCAGAGAGCCGCGTTCTTTTCTTTCCCTTGTAAACCGCGGTGGCCGAAAGTCTCCAATTACGGAAACCCGCTAAGTAGGTCGACATGCACTTCGCTCGCGATATTAATTTTCCCCGTGGCTGCGGACGCGTTTTGTAACCCGGCTACCGCACTCGAAAACAAGCGAATGTAACGCTAATTGATCAGCCCCTGACCCCTCGCCCGGCTAGCCAACCCTGGTCGCGGAATGAACAACCTAACGTTAAATCGCTGTTTTAATTTCGATAGAGATAATTACCGCGCACTGTAACCGCCGATCCACGATTCAATTCCGCACAATGCTCCGCACACGTGCCTATCCAGGAGTTTTCAACAAGTGATCGATCCCCCCCTCGACAATTGTTACCATTCGTCCTTACTACAATTTCGAAATGATCGCGACGCGATAAAACACTCGACAGAACTGTAATAAAATGCGTTTACTCCGCGAAACACGACCCCCGTGAATTTACGAGCATTTATCTGTCGGTGGATTCGAAAAACACGTCGTCCCTCGCGAGAGATAGCTACCGGTATTTTTACTGAAATTTTAAAACGATTTTTATGTAACGAAATAATCTATAAAATCGGAATAAAACGCGTCCAATTATTGAAACGCGTTCACACGTGTGCATTTCTTCTCGAGGATGGATTTAACAGCGTTACATTTCGTGTTGATGTGTTCTTGGACACGTGGTCACAGGCGGTAGCCGTTAGCCGCTTGGTCACTGACCAACACTTCGCGGTCACTGACCAACACTTTACGTCACTACTTTCGCGACTTACGTTTCGGGTGTTGGATTTTCTCTCATTTTCTTCATAAAATTAGCTCTGAACTCGAGCCGAGCTCGCTCGATGCGATAAATAATTAATAATTCGATTAAGTCCGGGTTAGGTCTGCGTTTCTACCAAGAACCGAACAGTTCGGATGAAACGAGAATGCATAACATTTCAACCAGCAGTGGCAGAGAATAGGCTAATATAATTTCTGTATATCAAAATTTCTGTATTGTTTAATTTCTAATTTCTACGCATCCGCACAATTTACACACCGACCGAAATCTTTCGTTTTCGATTTTCTGTTGCGTGGTTGCACGGTATTCGCAGGCCAAGTGTTAATTGCAAATACCTAGGAATACCAGAGAGATCATGAAACGAGTAGGGACAGGTTAGACCTCGGTTCAACAGGTGCCAGGTAGCCTAATCCCGCGAGTTCGTTGTATCGTGTCCACCGAGTGTCCAGTGGCGTGTGTAATAATGCTTTCCAGGTGAAATCCCAAAATTTACCACCTTCATGGCGTTCCGGTTGTCCGTGGAGGGCATTATTCCAGAACGCGCTGCCGCTGTGCTTTATTAGGATTGGCGGGGGGTGGAGGGTGGGGGGGTGTGCTGGCCGTAGACAGCGATGGCTTAAATTCGCTGCACGTGGACCGACGTGGAAACAGAGATTCGTGTATCCAACAAATTCCTCGGATCCCTCCGAAATATCTGATTCTCCTCGGCAACTCCACTTCTTTCCAACTCATCGGTTAGAGATTTACGAATTTAGGCTAGATTCGGGGCACGGACGTGACTGCTCTGCCATTCTCGGGGCTCTGATGCACACGTACTCCGGCCCTCCATTCATCATGCTCGTTTAATGGCATGGTTTTGCGACCACAACTCACGAATTGGTGGCTTAGCGTCTCCTCTTTTCGATTTGAATGCATTCCGTGATCGCCTACAAGGGTGGTTTGCAACAAGGGTGTGAGCAGGAAACTAGTTTTCGGAAGACAAGGTTAAAACCATCGAAATTAGCGTCGTTCGAACGTTTTGAAATGTAGGAAATATTTGCGACAATGTCGTCATACTGATGTATCAAATATTTCGAAAGAAAACGACAGTGAGGTTAGTCGTAAAATCATTTTTTAAGAGAACGATTTAACTTTGACCGATGGTACCCTTTGCACTTTTTACCCTTGCGACGAACAGGATACGGTGCGATGGAAAACAAATTTTTGACCCTTTGACCTTGATGTTCGAGGTCAAAGTTAATTTCTCGGTAGCTTGGTTAAATCGATTTCCACCGAATCGAGGATGTAGAATCTCTAGACGTGCAAGAGAATTTGCTAATGAACACCGTAAAATAAAATAGATTCGTGAAAAAATCACCGCATACTTTCCAGCCGTACGAACTATATATCGAAGTATACTCGAACGCCTCGGTCCAACAATTTCGCGGTACCGCGTTGAAGCACAAGCTCGCGAATTGGTCCGAACGAGTTGATGAAGTTTAATTTCCTGATTCGGCGAACCGTTCGCCAGATAATCGCCGGTCCTCGCGGCATATTCCGCCGGTAACCCGCGCTGTTTACTTTCAATCATCGTCTCCGCTATGCGAAATTCACCGAACGATCTTCCGGCGCATCGATCAGCCACCATTTACCGTGTAGTCGGCACGATTAAAGCCGGCTCGATCGTTGTCAAGCAATTTCGCGAAACGTCGGGAGGGGGGAACGGCTGGTCGGGGAAAAAACACGAAATTGGCTCGGCCATTGACATTCTACAGTCGATAGATCGACTTGGATCACTGCGACACGGGGATGGGTGCCGCGTTTAATATCGGGTCAACGTGTCCCGGATACAAAACCTGCTATAAACAACGAACTTCTGCATTGACCCAACAGCGCCCACTGTACTCGCTTGAGCACAGGATAACAAGATTATATTTGTTTACTGCCAGCGCCATCTAAGATTGACTGGATGTATTGTCCATCGTTTGCTAAAATATAAAAAGAAATTCTTGGGCGCTAATGGATGAACACCCCGGGCCTGAAAAAACTGCATGTCCCGCTGAAGCTTGCAACATGCCACGATCTGTTGCAAATTGTTGCAATAAAGTGAACAATTCCAACCTAAAATTAGCATGGGGCCTTGTAGAGATTGGTCGAAAGGGGGCTCCACTCCCCTCCTGAGACTAAACGCGGCGGTGGGGGTCAGCCGGATAGAAATGCACCTGCAGATCACGACTGGTGCCCAGGAGCGGCTCTGTGTTGATTTGGGCCCGGCCTTCTATCAGGAAAACCCAGCGTACCCCTCTCCTCTTCTCAGTGGGCACGTATGGCTGCCGCAGGCAAAACGTTTCCCCCACAAAGGTGGATGTGGATAGACAGCATAAGCCGCATACGAGAGGAGAGGCGGACGAAAACCGTTTCCTCTACCAACATGAATGTGGACAGACAGCATAAGCCGCGTACGAGGAAAGAGACGTAGTCAACCCGCCCCCCCCCCCCCCACCAATGTCTCTTTAGTGCACCGCGCACCTTCGCGGCGCAGCGGTGCCTCGTGGATGTGGATAGACAGCATAAGCCGCGTACTAGAAAAGAGACGGAGTCAACACGCTCCCCCCACCAACGTCTCTTTCGTGCAGCGCACACCTTCGCGACGCAGCATTGCCTCGTGGATGTGGATAGACAGCATAAGCCGCGTACTAGTGTAGAGACGGAAGAAGAACGCTCCCCCATCAACGTGGATGTGGATAGATAGCATAAGCCACGTACTAGTGTAGAGGCAGAAGAAAAACGTTTCCTCCACCAACGTGGATGTGGATAAACAGCATAAGCCGCGTACTAGGGTAGAGACAGAGGAAAAACGTTTCCCCCACCAGCGTGGATGTGGATAGACAGCATAAGCCGCATACTAGGATAGATACGGAGGCAAAACGCTTCCCCCACCAACGCTGATGTGGATAGACAGCCTAAACCGCGTACTAGGGTAGCGACGGAGGAAAAACACTTCCCCATCAACGTGGATGTGGATAGACAGCATAAGCCACGTACTAGGGTAGAGGCAGAAGAAAAACGTTTCCTCCACCAGCGTAGATGTGGATAGACAGCATAAGCCGCACACTAGGAGAGATACGGAGGCAAAACGCTTCCCCCACCAACGCAGATGTGGATAGACAGCATAAACCGCGTACTAGGGTAGCGAAGGAGGAAAAACACTTCCCCATCAACGTTGATGTGGATAGACAGCATAAGCTGCTTACTTGGGGAAAGACGGAGGCAAAACGGTTCCCCCACCAACGTCTCTTTTATGCAGCGCCCTCCTCCGTCTTTGCCTTCGTGCGAGGCTTATGCTGACTATCCACATCCACGAGGTACCGCTGCGCAGGAAAGCTGCGTGCTGCACGAAAGAGACGTTGGTGGGGGAAGCAGGCAGCCAGGGGCCTCTACCGTGCCCACCATTACCTTAACGAAAGTAGGGCCTTCAATCTTTAAAATAAGTCCGGGTTTGTAGTGAAACTATTTCTTTTGCACGAAATGTTCACAATGTAAATATCGACATTTCCTAGCGAGTGTTTCAACACTTTTCGCATCCACTGTATTGTGCGTTTCGTTTCGTCGCGCGGGATACGCGTCTCGACGAGTCTGTAAAAATTGCAAGACGAAAGAAGTCATCCAATCGCGGATCAGACACGTCGAATGGGATCGGCCGTGGTTTAGGAGACCTCGCCGCCGCGGTCAAACCGTGCAGCAAGGACGATCCCGATCTCGGGGGGATCGTTTCTCATCACATTTATCGGCTCGTATCGAGTACGTTTCAGCCTCGGTTCTCGGGAAAATATTTCACGGGCGCACCGAGCTGCGGCCCGACGCTCGGCGCGGGCGTCTCGCAGGAGGAGGATTTCCGTGCGATATCATCGGCCGACTCCAAGGATTATCCTGCCATTGATTTTCAATCGACGAGCCCGTGTACGTTTCGCGTACAAAGCGACGGCCGGTCTCGGATCAATCCCGCGATTCGGGAAATCGGTTTTCTGTAGCGGCGGCGTCCATTTGTGGTCACTCGCGTCTTTGAACCCCCGGCGAAAATGCATTTATATCGCAAACGCAAAGCGCCGCAACTACCCCACGACTCGTTAACCCCCGCGTTCCGGTCCATCGAAATGTTGTGCCACTTTCGAAAGTCGTCGATCGAATCATTCGGGGGTCGACCGCTTTCGCGGAAGAACGAGCAACGGGAACGAACCCGTCCGGCCCTGTATTTCGCAGCTTCATGCTGCGGATCTTTATTCAAAATAAAAATTTGAAAAACTAAAGACAAATAGTACGTAAAAATTGTTTGCACCGATTACAATCGACAGACACAGCCCCTACATCCATCGTCGTTCATTCCTGCAAATTGTATTTCGTATAAAAATCCGGGTTAAACTTCGTCTCGGGAAACCAGAAACTGGTAACGTTTTTTTATGTGGCCATGTAGATTTTGGCGACAGGATGCCGAAAATCCGAGTGTCGATGTTAGGAGTTCACTGGCTCGAAAGTTGCGCGTGTTTGAAGTCGAGCAGTTTAAGAGAGGAGGCATCGAGTTTTGCGGCAAGAAGAATTGGCCGGTTAAGAGGGAGAAGATGGCAGTTGAATGACGAAAATAAAATTTGCGCAAGAACGCTGACGCACGCGGTGCCCGGCGTCGAAGAGCGCAACGGCGCAGCAGAGGAACGGGGATATAAATAGTTGATCAACAGTTAGAAGGAGGGAAAGTCCGCCAAGAGGGAGAGCCGATGAGTATTCCGCGGCTTTCAGCTATTAATGCATAAATCGGTGGATGCTCCGCGACACGTGCTTGTCAGGAAAGTTCTGAGACATCGCGCAAACAACGGGCCGATACGCTTGCGTCCGACAGGCTTTCACTCGATCAAGCGATCCGGCTTTGTCCACCTGTATTCTTCAGCTATTTGCACCTTCCAGCCGCTCGTAATAACTGATCTAAACGTTCCCTCCTGAGGCCAGCCCTCGACCGAGCGTAGCTATTCTCGTTTTTCTCCGGAGAAATCAGAGGCCAGTGATCTGCCCACGGAAATTAACCGCACAAATTCATTTGCCTCCGGAATTTTATGATTAATCGCAAACAATTGAAGTGTCTGCTGCTCGAGTGAACTTCTCCATTGAAGTAGAATCACTCGATCGAAGTACTTCTCTTTTGTCGTTGTCATTAGGAAGTATACAGGGTGTCCCGCATAAATGGGAACACCTAAATATATTTCGTATTTACAGTCCTATCAGAAAACTTCAGAGGACAAAGTAACACTATATTGCAGGGGACAATATAATGGTGAAGAACAAAATTTTTTACGTCGTGTTTCTTAATGAAATTTCAAGGTCACCGATGTTTTTTGTAATGGAATAGTATATTCTTTACGACAGCACGATAGACAATGAAAAACTGAATTTAGTGGATACCCCCTTTTCGACCTTGAAATTACCTTGAGCAAGAATAATCATGTTGAAGCGGATGTGGAAGTTTAAAACTTACGTGTTTCAGCAAAGATTGTTTACGTCGGGTTGACCTTTAAATATCATAAAAAATGTTTGAAATGTTGACCATATTCATTTATGCAATGTTGCAATCTTTCAATAATACTTAGGTGTTCCCATTTATATGGGACACCCTGTACATCGGTCATGTTTAGCGCTAGGTAATTCTAATGTTAACGGAGTGCAATTATTGCTGACATTTAACTTTTTCTGGTGACGTAGGTAAATCGCAAAATTTTCATTCATCGAAAATACTAAACGAATTTTTGTAAAATATTTCACGATATTTTTCAATAAATCGTAGTTAGAAATATTTTTATTGCCGACAGTAATTTTTCGTAGAATACAAAATTCACAAAAATCGAGAGAGAGAGAGAGAGAAATTTCAGTAAACTAGTTTTTTTTTTGGTATCGCGTGTTGCGTGTTTGCGCTATGACTTCATAAAATCGTCAGTTTAGATATCGCCGCGAATATCACTATTAAATCGACGATCACGTATGCCAACCGGAATATTTGTTATTTGCCGTTCGTCGAATGTATCTATTTTTTTTTAACATTAGAGTCGCCGATCGCTGGAAACGACTCGCACGTTTTGCCGCATGCCACAGCTAACAAGGCCAGCTTTATGAAAACCGAAATTAAAGCTACGCTTCTAATAAAACGTCTTTCTCCGTTTCTTCTAATTTTACAACGATTTTCGATCAGCGTGGTAATTTTAGTCTTAACGGCGAGGGCAAGCGAGACGCATGATCTACAATTTGACAATTTGAGAATGGCCGGAGCCGACGAATAAGCGTTACCGGTGGAAAATATTAATTGCAAAATTTCGTCTGGCAACCGGCGAATGCTCGGACGCGGCAATCTAATTTGCATACGAATTAATTGTTCAGAGGATGTTTAGAGGTTGATTTCGCGAGCAAGGATTTTATATAACTAGCGCGTATACTAGAAGGCTCGCAAGTGTTTCGCTTATGACAATAATATTAATTTGCGCACGCAAGTGGTAATCGGCTGATTTTCGTAGGGCGCCATTTTGGAGGGTGCTCACAGGCGGTAGCCGCTGGCCGCTTGGTCACTGACCAGCACTTCGCGGTCACTGGCCAATACTTCGCGGTCACTGACCAACACCTCACGGTCACTGACCAACACTTAACGTTCTCTACTTTCGCGACTTATATCTCGGGTGTTGGATAGCGGAATGTCTATACGTATGGATTTCCGATTGAGCATGATCGCATGCGAGATGCATGATCTACAATTTAGCAATTTGAGAATGGCCGGAGCCGACGAACAAGCGTTACCGGTGGAAAATATTAATTGCGAAATTTCGCCTGGCAACCGGCGAATGCTCAGACGCGGCAATCTAATTTGCATACGAATTAATTGTTCGCCTACACAAACGAGAAGCTGATACCGTTTCGCGGGAACGTACTCCTTCGACGCGTCCCCTTCTGCCGGCTTCGGGATAATAAATACAATACGCACGGTCGTTTCGCTGGCGCCCGAGTCACACCGATGCATAGTGTACAGAATCCCGATTATTATTCAATGCCATTTCCGCCGGAGGTGCGCGAATATTTGTTGAATAATTCTACCGGCGCATTCATTCGTTCGTTATTCTTTCTTTGAATCTGTTGTTCCCGCGGAGGAATACGTGCCTGTCCAGACGAATACGCGACCGGGAACAATGCCCTGACACGGCTCTGAACATATTTTTCTGCATGATACGCGCATTCCTATCCGACACACTTTGTTACTCGTTCCTTTCGCGTTGCTCCGGCAATTAGTCGACCAGGCGAGCGATTTTATGAAAATATTCCAGTTGAAATATTTTTTCAGCAATGGTGACGCGATCGAATTAGTCTGATTACACAGCCTGACAATTTTATACCTCCGGCGGTGTCGCGATTAATTATGACCCCGGTAATGGCGAAATATATGCTCGCTTTTTGTTCTTCGCGAATGCGTGAAATGCTCGGTGCAATCATTAGACAGCGGAGCTGTATGCACAATAAAAATTGTCTACCTTAATTGCTACAAACCGGAGCGGAATAGAAATTTATTTTCTCCCCTAACAC
>JAQQRO010000072.1:0-12799 GCA_028454255.1 Halictus ligatus
TTTTTTTTACTTCCTTAACAATTTGTCGATCTTGACGAGCAGATGTTTTTCTCTTCCTACCTGTTCTTATTATATTTTCAGGTTTACCTGTGTTTTTTAATTTTGCACATATTTTCCGAACGCCTTCGTTGGAGATTCCAAACTCCACAGCTATTTGCTGCAAACTCTTTCCATCCATTCTTCTTTCATAAACTTGAATTCTCTCAAATACTTGTAATTCTCTAGTTTTAGGCATACTACAAATAACAACTATTTATTATTATAGATATTACACGCTAAAAATATTTTATAATCAGCCACGTATACTAATACAATTAATAAGTAATTATACTCATGAATTTGTATTAAAAATAAAAAATTTGTTTCCGTCAACTTACTTTCCGACTGGCGAAAATTTACAAAAGAATTTTAGAAATTTGTAATTACTACACTTTCCGCGATACTTTCGTTTTGAAACTCTACAATTGACTGTGGCACTGTCCATGCTTACTGTGAACAAAAGCAGCAGACCAGGAAAAACAAGGACAAACCATATTAAAAAAAAAAAGAAAAACAGCATCGCGTTCTCCGAATTCGACCGCGTCAACTTAAATACCGACTGTGCGACCCGTCGTTCTCGGAGGGTCACGAATAAAATGAGAGGGTAGGGTAGTGCCGTCTTCAGCGTGAAATTCGAAAAATTTGTTTGGCTCGCGGTGACTCGAAACCGAGAAAAAATTTGCTCGACTCGTGGGTCTGGTTGTTGGCCAAAAGAAAAGTACTTTCCGTTCCCTGTCGAAACAAAGTTCTTTGGGCTTCGCTCCGTCCGACGTACGACGCAAGTGTAGGTTTTGGCATGGTACCGGAATCGTCGAGATGGAAGAAATTTCTGCGCGCCAAGGTTTTAGATTGCTTCGAGCTCTTTCAGGCTGATCGGCCGTGGGATAGGTTTTTCCATCGACGATGGATCGCGGTACAAAGCGGGACGAACGATTCGGTAAATAGTACCGGCCTTGGTGAAAGGCCCCGGGTGGAGGGAAGTAAGTTTCTTTCGGCGATTAATTGAAACGGAAAACCGTCCCCCACCCCCGCCGACGAACGGTCGAATGTTTTACACGGGATCAAGTCAATGCGAATTCCTGCCGGATGATATTCGAATTGAAAGACCGCCTGAAATTTCTTTTCCCCCTTCGCTCGAAGTGAACAGTCTTTTCTCCGATCACGAGCTTGCATTTCTTTTTTTTTTATTGGTATTCTTCGTCTCTTTGGCATTGTGCGCTTCCGGGGAATTTAATGAAACCACCGGCCGCATTAAATCGCTGATAATAGTGATCGTATTTTGTGTTTGCTCTCGAGAGCAGTTTATTTCTGCTGTTAATTCGGTCTGAGCGGATGCCTGAAATTTTTTTTGTTTATTGAATCGGTGATTATTTATAATGTAAGTGGCTGTAGTGAGTGGTCAATTGTACGAGCTAATTACCAAGAAGTAGGGTTTAATAAATATGTTTCTTTATGAGTTTTGTCGTCGTGATAGCCACGTGATAGCAATTATACATTTTTAGAATTACGTGAAATTCGCCGTCTGTTTATTAGGTATACAAATTAATTCGCGATTAATCGATCGAAACTGTACTCTAAAGTCAAATTTTTACCTATCACATTGAACAATCATTAATTACTGTGTTGTGGCTGTTTGTAAATAATCAACGAATTCACGAGGAGCCGACTACGAATTAATATGTGCTATATTTTAACCGTTATGTTAATCAACATGCTCGCTTTTATTAGGTTTAAACCCGAGACAGTACGTTAAAACGTAACCCTTTTCACTCAACTGTCCCTCCTAAAGCGACGTGGTTTTAGCCAGCAACGTGATTTGGTAATTGTAGAACATAAAACACTGAGAAACACTCGCATGTAAAAATATGTGTAGGTTAACAAAGAAGAACAACCTCTCCCTCGTTTAAAATTTTGTAAAACTCTTGGTTAATCGGTTGAGACGTGATTTTTTACAACTTCGACCATGCGCTTTTCTATCATTCCATATCATTCATGTTACTCGCGTGATAAAAAATAAACGAGATTTATCTGTTTCGATACAAAAACTCTAAGCAAAGGCGACAGATAAATTATTACACGTGTATTAACAAGCCTGGAATACGCATAAGCGACTATTTTCAACAATATCACACGAAAACAAAAAAAAAGAGAAAGCTCTAAGAAATTTGCTGAAAGTATTAATATCCGCTTAAATCCCAGTTATGTTTGCAATAAATGTAAAGTTTTTAAGAACAGGTGGGTCCGAGCCACTGTTTAGCTATTTCTGAGAACCTTCAGCTGAATCCAGATGCAAAATTTTATTGTTGTTTCATAACATATGTGTGAATAAAGTGCCAGATTAAATTGCACACAATTAGAGTTATAGTTTCCAAAACTGTGCTTCTTTCTATGAAAACAATACGTTCTTTGCTACTTTGCGTTGCTGGTGGATGATCAGAGAAAAGAAGAGTGAAAATGGTTCGATAGCGTAAATTCGAAAAACACGTTGGTTCGATACTGCATGTAGAGTCTTGTTAACAATTTGTTGACAAGACGAGGTACCATCGTCGATTAATTTTATTTTTTGCTGGTCGTACATATTGGTTTTTCCACTCACCAGGAAGTATCGCAGGCGTGCGTCAAGGTAAGGTATCTCGCGCCCAGGCCGTAAAATGTCCTGAGAACACCCAAGGAATTCCCTAGGGAATGACCACCTTCCACTCCGATAAGACTTGCGATTTTGCCTTCTCGGTGCGCCTCGATAAGACCTACGCAAACAGACAAAAATACACGATGCTTCAACAGTTCCTTCATCGTTGCATGTCACCAACACTAAATGTTTATTCGCATTTGCATATTCATGTAGGAAAGGGACACAGTTTTCTTTCGATATAAGGCATAAGATAAACTCTCGGCTCGCTCAAGAACAATGTCAAGCCGAATAGGTACCCTGATCCGCAACGCGTCGAAAACCGTTCCCGAGCCATCGTCCTATATCGAAAGAAAACTTAAAGCAATGCTTCGAGATACAGACTATTTTTGTGATTAGCAGGCTCTAAAAATTCATTTTTTAATGCATGTGATTTGCATATTTATGTTCAAGTGATAGGAAGAGGTCACCCGACGGCAGATACTGTCATTTTATTAAATAATTGGAACATAACGGGAGAAAACGAATAGCTGTAGAAGTTGAAGTATTTACGGCACTACAACAAATTTTATTTTATTAATAAACAATTATATACACGTATTTGTTTATGTTCGGAAGTTTAGGTAATTCTTTGTTTTTCCATGTTTCTAATAATACAGAACAAAATAGACTTCCATTTACCAATTCAGATAGCATCGATGTTCAATAAATTCAAGAAATCGTTACACTTTTAAAATCTACTTTGAAAGTCCATTTGAAGGTTAAATAAATATGTATCTGGAAGAGTTGGCTTGTACAAGCCACCGGAAAACTTCGAAACCTAAGGACTTTTTATCTTTTTGCTATGTCTGGTCAGTTCGTTTCCCTTTTAGCATAAATCCACCGTTCTTTGGTTACACTGCTCCCCTCACTTTCTCGTTATTCAACCTAATTATATTTTATAAATTCTTATCATTAAATGATGAAAAACGATATGTCATATCTTCACAACAAGAAAACCACTGCAAATGATTTACTATTATTAATCTACATTTCATCTAGAAAAGTGTGTGCAACAGTTTTTTCAATAATATTGTTCTAAATAATTTCTGTAAACTCTCCAAAACTTCTTACTCATTTTAATGTACTTTTTCTATAACATATTCCCAAAAATGGCCTACTTTCGTGCGATTTGCTGTGAGGCTACTTAATCTTTAAATTAAGTGAAAACATATACCGAAGACATTTTATAAAAACGAATTAGGCGTGCAACGTTTTCCTTGATTTAGAAATATTTTATGTTCTAGAGATTCTGTGCAGAGCGGAACAAATTTCATGACAAATGGTCGAAGGTTTTTTTCTATAGCTTAAGCCTGCCTTTTTCTAATAAAGGTTGGAAATAGGTTCCTACGAAAACAATACTTGTTATACCTGCAGGCTATAATAGTATTTCCTTCGTCAAAACTCTTCACGACATTGGAATTCTAAAATCGAACATTTCGTAACAACTTGATATAAAATACATGCCCACGCGTATGGAGGGGCTCCAGATATTTTCTACCATGTTCGTGCCGCAATTCACTTTTATTTTTACATCTGTCGTAACGATTTTTGATCGAACACGGTTTTCTGTTTCGCGGGTAATGGCGGCTACGCCGGGCTGCATGATCCAGCTATCACCTCGTACAAGATTTGACAAAACGCGCGCCGTGTCTCTCGGGACAAGTGAAATGTCCTTTCCCCGACTTTCTAGAGTATTCTTCCCGTGACCCCGATTCGGTTTCCTAGTTGGCGGAGTTCCTTGAGCTTATGAAAATGGCTTCCAACGTAGGTTACTTGTCATCAAAACTTTTACAAGTTTTCACGCGGGTTACGGACTCCCCCGTATCTGCCCTGTAGCTTCTCTTTTCGGTTTCCCACGGGAAATGCCTAGCCTCCTCGCCGAGGAATAATTTTTTCTTTTTGCAACTGTGGAATTATTCATCCTCTGATTTAGCAAACACGCGGAATAAAAGGAGGCGTGTCGGTATCGTGGCACTCTTCTCAGCATGCATACTTTATTTCGCACAGAAAACGATTAAATTTCCGAACAGCCTAGTGTACTTCTTAACCGAATTTTTATTTGTTTATCAGTGCGAGAATCATGCAGTATTTTTTTTCCAATGAAGTCCATCTTTGGTTGTTATTTCTTGACCCTCCGTATGCTATGCCGGAATCAATCGAAAAAGTGAACTAGATGCGAAAGTAATTATCGGGATCAAACATTTTGTTGTAATTGCGAACGTTAATACCTCGTAACATTGTTCAATAGACTCATTCGTTCCAATTCATACGAGTCTTGGCAAGTGTTTAATGTGTAATTAGTGTTTTTCAGTGTATTCATTAATCAAAAGAATAATTACATAAATTGATCTCTAAACAGGGCCTCTCTATACTCATTTGTAATTTTTGTATGTAAGCTATAATTTACGAAATTTTTATATGAATCGTTTACCTTTTGAATCAAAACAAAATTAATTTTCAAATAACACAACTAAAAACAAAATATAAGTATAAATTTTTTAGTCCGACACGATATTTGTTTTTTATTGACATTAGTATAATTTCTCTATGATCAATATTCTTCTAATATTTTTCAGAAAATTATTATTAACACTTAGAAAGATTTTTATTATAATCGATAATCTGATGTCATCGATTTTTGAAATATTAGTAAAATCAATTTCATATTACACAAGTAGCTACAAAAATACTTACGGCCAATGTTGGAAAAATTATAGCTGGATCGAATCATAAAGAATTCATTGCAGGAACGTGTGCAGCCAGTTTAAAAGAACGTTTCATAAATACTTCATGTCTCATGATTGAAAGCATAACTTCTACATTCTCCAATAAGATTTTGCACCCTGTCTAGCTACTATAAAAGCACTATGTCTTTCCTGAACGTGATAATAGTGATCGGAAGATAAGCAGAATTAATCTTCCTTCTAAAGAGGAAAAAGATTCTTCTTCCTTTTTCTTCCTTCTAAAGATTTAAAATACAATTTAAATGTAGCCTTTGAATATATAATTTGTAATTTTTCACATCATCTTACTGACTGAATTTTTCATAAATTCAGATTGAGTTTTTAAAGAAATAAATAAATTAAAATTCTAGGAGAACCAGTTTAAATTTAACCCTTGAAAATATAATTTGCAATTGATCGTATTTTCCAGATTAAATTTCTCAAAACTTCAAATTGAGCTTTTAAAGAAATAAATTCATTAAAATACTAAGTGAACCAATTTGAATTTAACTCTCGAAAATATAATTTGCAATTTTTCATATCTTACTGATTGAATTTCTTATAAATTTAGATCGAGTTTTTAAAGAAATAAGTAAATTAAAATTCCAAGAGGACCATCTTTCTTGTGGGCTTTAATCGCATTACGAACGATTGAAGTTCTTTACTATCTCTTATCAGCTGGCAATTAAATAGTTAAGTAGGGTGTGAAGATTTATAGTAAAGCAGCGGCATCGATTAACGTTGTACGGATAAGTAAACATTTTTGAGTCGTCGGTTAGCCTTCAACAGTATGCAGTGGTTTTATCAAGTTGGAACCAATAATTACTTTCCTCTTGAACGATACTGCTTCAGAGAAATCGAGCAATTAATACTAGTCTCCTTTGTCCCCTCGAGTTTCCTCGAGAGCAAACTTCCTGTCAGGTTCTGCCGTTTCTACTGTATCCATTGTTACTCGCAGTTGGTACGCGTTCCTAGCAATCTAATTACCACTTGAACAAGTATCAACATTTAAAACTTGAAAATCTGATTTCTCACTATCTGTCAACTGTGATTAAAACTCCTGACAAAACACAAATGATGCGACTGCGCTCCGTACAATACCTTCCGTGTTATGATTTTTCTTCATCTATCGATTTCACATTGATTTTTAATCATCCAGCATTGGGACTTTAAATGTTGGCAGCTAAAAATTTCAACATCCTTACAATATTTTACTTTGCGCTTTTTTTAAAAATTATTTCTAATATATTCACTGTAAAAACCAATACGAGAAACATTGACGGAAAAATCTTCAACATTTATTTAATCATTTTTCTTGTTTACTTCAATGTATAAATATGATTTAAACATAATAAACGATCCTTTATTTTTACTAACTGATTTTACTCATTGTAAAATACTCATTGGTTACTTGATTACTTGATTTTACTCATTGTTTATATATATTATTTTACTCATTGTAAAATCAGTATGCGAAATAGTTGAAAAAGAGTCTCCAAAATTTATTTAATAATTTTTTCGTTTACTTTAATGTATAAATATGATTTAAACATAATAAACGATCCTTTACTTTTACTAATTGATTTTACTCATTGTAAAATCAGTATGCGAAATAGTTGAAAAAGAGTCTTGAAAATTTGTTTGATCATTTGTTCTTGTATATTTGAATATAAAGGTATGATCAAATTTATGTTACTTGATCGTAAATTTCAATAAAATGACAATTGATAACGAAAATCTGTACTCATTCGAACGAAGTTTCATAAAACGTCTACAGTTACTGTGTGTGTGTGAAGATAATAACGTGAATTAATTAATATTATTTGTTGTTCGTGTAAAGCGAACAATAACGCACGATGGCAGAAAATTCAGAAGTTAGTTAATTGATATACAGCAAAAAAATTGCAACGCAAGTTCAAGATGGTATACGTGAACGCTCCAGGAATTAATTTTTATAAATACATAAAAGTATCAACAGTATTCCTGAAGAATGAATAATTAATGATAAAAGAAATGTCGTCGATGTTCCATTTCACGATGCAATTTCTGTTCTCGCGGAATGGACGAGAATAAATCGCGGGTCGTACCATTTCGAAATCCGCGATAATGCATCGTTCCTTCCAAGAACGTAAATCTTTGTCCTTTTTCTGTTTCACGGCACTATGAGATTACATTTTTTATTTTTACAGCAATCCAGGGGAATCGTGTCTGATAAATTTTGCCCGAACCATTACATCCGCCCTTGATCCTTTATGTTGCAATCTTCTTCCCGATTCTTTCTTCTTCTCCGTTTTACACGGCCTCGCGAAACTTCAGCTGCACTTTACATATTCACACGACACTTTACACAATTTAAATCCGGCTACAGTGTATCCCTCGCGACGTTTATTTTCTAGTTGGCTTGGAAAATATAAAATGCAGCCTATTTTTCCCGCTGAAATCGCCACTTTACTGCAGCAAGCCTGGGTTTATTTATGTCCTGCGGGGTACTCTTTTGAAGTTTCATGCTTACATTAGAATGCGGATCTTTATGTGAAATACAAATTTGATTTTGCCCTCTACATTTAATACGAGACAAAGAAACGTATTAGAAACGTATTTTTTAAAATAGTACAGAGTGTCTCAACTAAAGGAGGCCACCTAAATGTTGTTTGTTTATTTTTAATGGAACAACAAGCATTTATGGCATATTTATCGAAGGAGGAATACCATGGAAGAAAACTTTTTTGTTTGACTATTTTTTCATAGTTTTATCATGGTAGAGGTTATTTTTCACCAGGAAAACATATTTTTTCTATTCCATCTTGTGGCGGCTGAAAAAATGCATTTGAATACGTTCAAGTCGTGACCTTCAGGTGACATTCAGTACCAAAATTGCAGTTCAGTTCAATACCAATCCAATACAGTTTTGTATTTCTTGTTTTTCTCATAAATGCGTAAAATCCGCAGTCTATTAGTTATTACATAAATATATATTATTTATCGTATTTCCTCAAAGCGAACCATCCGTTAGGTCTTTATTCTTCATGTTTTACATTCTGACATTTTTACATATAATTTTTACTTGGAAATTACTTTTTAAACTGTCCGTAAATTTTGGTAACATAATACGATGTTAAGATTTTAAATGTTCATTATAGGATCACATCAGAAAGCTAAAAATCTTGATCTCCCTGTTTTCTTCGAAATTCCGAGCAATAGCAATTTTTAAAAAATGTTTGATAGACTGTTTGGTCAACTATTTCATTTAGTATCTCAACAAAGTCCAAGTCTGCCAATTTGCTCGAATTTTGAAGAAGTTTTCTGACCCAGTGAATGAACACGTAAGCTGCGTGTCTGTGATAAATGTTATTTTTCCTTTTGATACGACTTATGTTCGTTCACCGGGAGGTGTTCATTCCTGGCCAGGACGCTGTTAAAAGGATTCAGCGAGAGCAACGGTTGATCATTATTCTGTACAGAACGTCACCGGTTTCAGGAAGAAAATGGTATCGGGATCGGATTTCGCAGATCGGCGATACGTTTTATGAAAGATAAATGGGATGCTCACCTTTGACGGAGGTAACCAAAGTTAAATGTTGAGCATTCATCTCGGCCAGTCGGCGGATCACGTCGATTTGTTCCAAGGAAAGCTGAACTGCATTCAACTGAGCTGCACCGCATGGAACGTAGGCAGACCAAAACTGAAAAGCGAATGCAACGGTCGTTATCAGTGCCTTATGTTCCGTTTTTAGCGAGGAATGTGTGAAAATGACAGCAGAAGAAGTAGCACTGATTTCGGTTGAAAGGTTTTTTCTTCTTAATGTCTAGCGCAGTGCAAAATACGGTCTGCATGCGCAATATTTTATAATCGGGTTAAGTTTAATAAGCGCGAATGCGCAGCAAAATATGCGAGGTTTTCGTTCTTTCAATCATTTTGTTTCGTTTAAATTCAGTATTTATTTTCAATATTTATTCGTGTGTTAATCGTATTTTAAATCTTGTGCTAATTTTATGATGCTTTCAGAATTGTTTCTTACATTGTTCGTGCATTTTTGATAAGTACATTTTTAATAAATATATACTACGTTACATAAATTTTGTATGATACTATCTCATATTGTATTATATTTACGTTATACTGCTATTAGTATGTATTATGTATTATATATAATTTCATATTACAAAGAAAATCATCTTTACGAATTATGGTACATTTTATGTTCTTTTTCTATCTGTCTTCCTCTTCCATTTTTGGGTATTGATGTTCTTTATTAATATTATCTTTTTCGTGAAGTATGAACCTATTATTGCTATTTAATTATTAGCAGAACAGTAAGACAATAATGTACGAATACGTTAAAATATAACATTCGGTTAATTTGCAAGGTATGTGGTTATTCTGGCGTCGAATGAATCCGGAATTTTAGGCGAAATGGAAGGGGCATGAATGAAATGTTAATATTCAATGTGTATTCGCATATCCACATCACTGTCCGGTGGTAATCAACCACTGATTGTAGTGTCATAATACGCTTATATTTATAACACTCGAGGGCACTTACAAGTGGGTGATAGACGGTTAATTAACACTTCTCATTGAGCGAGCCAATGCGCACTCACGTGTCCGTACAAGACACTCCGCAGATTTCAAAATCATTCTGTATGGTACTTAATCGATTAATTTTCCAAATGATGTTCATCGTATTGCTAGATATCATTCCTGGTGAATTACAAAAATGCATCCACTTCCGTGTCGAGGAATATTACGCCAATCGATTTTACGCTACTACAAAACCGGTACAGAATGTGAAGAATATAACTGATGTGATTACGATTATTTTTACTTACAAAAGATCATACGTGCACTTCAAACACCAATAGGTATGTGTGTAAAATTCAAATGCGAAAGGTTCGATAGTTTTTCTGAAAAGAATTCCAAACGAATTAGCAAATTACGCGCGCAGCTCGCGATAGCCGAAGCCAGTTGCCTTTGAGCCTTTCAGACTGTCTGAGGCGATGAGCGAATCAGGCCAACAACAGAGGCGTCCTTGAATCGGCAAACTCAGGGTCCAATCCTTCCTGGGTAATTTAAGCGGTAACTCATTTTGCATGAAATTTCGCGCAGCCGCCTGTGCAGGGTATAATTCGGCGAGGACCGTGTCTTTCTACTACCGCCGTATCACCGCGATTAGTATAATAACGTTGATCTCGTGGCAGCTACTCCGTGAGAATTGGGGATGCCAATCGGGTTAGACTGGAGCCGAAATTCAATATTTACGCTGGCGCAGAAACTCCACGGTAATCAGACCGCCGAGTAATTGGTAACGTTGCTCCTCAAAGCGGAACGCGGCGAAATGCGGAGGTGTGCCACCCTCACCCTTTCCCCTCTCTTTCGCTCCTTTTCACCTAAACCCCTTGCAGCCCACCCTGCGAAAATTGCTTCTAAAGAATGTTCAATCGCGCTCGTGAAATACGGGGACACGGTGTCACCTAACTTTTCATCATGAATTATTTCGTACTAATAGTCCACGGAGTGAGACTTTCGCCTAGCTTTTGGCACCTGTTATGTACGCCATCCTACACGTTTTATTTGGAAACCATTTTCTTACTACAGTAAAATCTGAGCCTAATCCTCGGGCCCATTTGTTTCGATTCCGTCCCATTCAGATATAGGAACCAAATTGGAATTGATTTCTATCCTTAATGGGTTTATTGAGCTGTGAGAAATGTGTTGATATTCTTGTCTAAAATCCATTTACGCGAGATTTCAATAATAAATAAATGGATAAATACTTTAAGTTCAAGAAAAGCACATCAAATAATAGCAGTATAGAATTTGTTTGGATTCCGTCCCATTCAGGCATTGTTGGAAATGATGAGGTTGACGCCTTAGCTAAGTCGGCTACGCTAGAACAAGCTAATAAGAGTATTGTCATTCCATTTTCCGATTTACGGGAATTTTTTAAACATAAATGTGGACAAAGTACTAGTGATTTCACAATGCAACAGGGTCAATTTAAAGGCAAGGAATACTTTCAGTATTATGTTAGAGATGGGACTGCACCATGGTTTTCGGGCAGAGGTTTATCACGGCAATTTATTGTCACATTCAATCGTTGTAGAGCAGATCACTATCATCTTGCAGCATCCCTTTCGCGACTACACATAATAGATGATCCCAAATGTAACTGCGGTAATGAGGTTCAAGATCTTAACCATATCATTTGGCAATGTACCTTGTTAGAATCGCAAAGAGTTGATCTCATGAAAAAATTAAGGAAGCTCAAATTGTTTCCACCCTTAAATATCAGATCGTTACTTTATGAACCGAATATTCAGGCATGTTATTTTCTTTTCAATTTTTTCAAGCAATGTAATTTAAAGATTTAAAGTTATGTACTTATGTGTTTTATACCTAATGTGTTCTACGGTTCCTACATTATTAATGTAAGATGTACATATATTACTAATGTATAGCTTTATAACCCCCTATGGGGAGTTTCAATTAAGCTTTCAATAAAAAAAAAAAAATCCTCGGGCCCCTGCTGTGAAGTAGATTGTGTAGGTCAGCGATGAGCAACATGCGGCCCGCGGGCCGCATTTGGCCCAGTAGCATACTGACTGCGGCCCGCAGGCCTTCATCCACCATTTGCGACACATTGTTGTTGCTTCTCGGCTATGTTTTCTAGTATTCGACAGTCTTCGCTGAACTGCGCCAGGAAACACATTCTTCGCATAACGCCCGAGTATTTTCATATTTTGCCATAAGCTCGAATTCTGGTAAAAGTAAAATTGAAAATGAACATCTGGAGTTTATCGATAGTTGGACGTACGATTGCTTTCTTACTTATATCAATGAAAGCGCTGTTTGTTTGATATGCAGCGATAAAATATCTGTGTTGAGAAAATATAATATTAGGAGATACTATGATAGTAAACATTCTTTAAAATTTAATAATTTGCAAGGACAGTTACGCAAAGACATGGCGGATCAATTACAAGCAAGTTTAAATTTAAAGCTGCGAAATTCACTTGAGAGCACCGAATCCACCGCGGATAGGGCAGTTCGTGCGAGTTACCTTGTTAGTTAAATTTTGGCAAAAAAGTTGAAACCCTTTTATGACGGAGAAATTGTGAAAGAATGTTTATTGGCGATAGCAGATGCCGCCTTCCCCGATCAAAAGGATATAATTTCCAAAATTGGCTTGTCGCGATTTACAGTCACAAGGAGAATTAACGAACTATCAGAGATTATTGAGGAAAGTTTGCGGACACATATTTCCAAGTTAGAATGGATTTCTCTAGCTGTGGATGAAAGTTGTGACATAAATGATACGGCACAACTTGCTGTATTTTTCAGAATAACTGATTCCAATTTCAATGT
>JAQQRO010000074.1:0-12754 GCA_028454255.1 Halictus ligatus
ATGTTGGCTTGGTATGCCTAAAACTAGTGTTTATCTGTATAATTTTATAATTTTAATGTTACCACCTAAATTATCACCAAACTATAAGTGTGAACGAATTCATGCAACACGATATGAATATTAACAGAAAACTATTAGATTGTTACGAAGCGATAATAATCGCTTATCCGGAGATGCTGCCAGCGCCGCTCAGACGAGAATCTCAGCCGAATACGTTACTGCCCGCGCCAACCGAAACTGTTGAGAGTATCAGACATACATTGAAATGTAACGCAAATAAAATATTTTATATTGCAGTTTTAAAATTCTACACTGTTTTCCTGAATATAAAAATGTTCAATATTACATAATACACCTACAAAACGGTCAGAAGGCATCAAAACAATTAATTTTGTTTTTCTTTTTAACGACGATGCAATTTATAAAAATTCTGAAAAAATTACGAAAAATTGTTTCAATAATATCGAACTACTGAATTTTTATAAAGCTGGTATCTCTGAAACTTCAATTCGAAATGTGGACTTTCTTTAAATGATTGGACATTCAGTTATCCAATTTTCATTGACACAAATAACATAATAACATAAACCTAGTCAAATGAAAACTTCGATATTAAATCGGGAATTTTATGCTTCCGGATTTGTTTCGAAATCGATTTTGTAGCCAAAAATTCTGAAGAAATCTCAGTCGTGTATGATATTAGGTAGAATATTCATGAATTCTTTCGTAATTTTTTGTTGAGCATGGTACGACTAAAAATTAATTTGGTTTGAAAGCACTTTTGACTATATTATCCGGCATTGTCGTAAAAATCAACAAAAAATTATTTCGAAAATTTTGGACATCTTTCAGTATACGCCATTAAACCCGATCTTTAAAGAAGACTTTTAGTCAAAATTTCGTATTGATATCTTTTTTAGTTTAAAAGTTGTAGCAAAATGTGCGCCTCGCCGAATCGGGAATCGATTGCGGCTCAGGCGCTCAAAACTTTGGTAATGCGAATTCGGTGGAACGCGTCAAACAGTCGAGCAGGCAGCTCACACGGACAGAATAGAGGTACGCTTGTGTGTAGCGCGTGCGTAGTAGAAGCAACGTAAGGATACGAAGGTACGCGAGAGTGCCGCCCCCCCCCCCCCCCCCGTGGGATGGCGTCACTCGATTCTGGCATCACGACTGAACGAGACTGATCGAGCTCGATGAATGCGGTAGTGTTTGTACGTGTCGTACTGTTGCGTTTGTCGTTCATTTTCTCACCACAAACGTGAAAGAAAATAATATAACTACATTCTGAGACACATAGCTTGACATCTCGCAAAAAACGATGAACTACGTAATCATTGATTAATTAGTTCTTAACTCTTTCGAATATCACAATTAATATTAGTGGATATTTTGCAAGATTCTTTAAAGTTAAAATTTATGTTGTTTAAATGAAATATACATAAAAATATATAGCCAATTTCAATTTAATTTCTTTTTCAAGTTCAGTTAAAAAATATATTCCAAATGGATGCGTATTAATAGTGTTAAAAAATTGTATAAATGCGAATAATAATTATACGTATAGAGAAATGTTATTGACGTTCAAGATTATTGAAAATTGTATTTCTATAATTTGGAAACGTGGTGTCCATATTTGTTAATATTGTATTGATAAAGATAATTGTAAATATATAACATAATGACATCAAATAAAAAAATATAATTTCAACGTATAGTCTTAACATCAGATATGTAGATAACTGGCCAATCATTTGTATTTGACCAGATTTGATCATTTTTGTGGATTTAGTTCCAGCATTTATCGTTCGTCAGCGTAGAGGGCGTAAGAAAACCAGTTGTTTACATGTGAGACAGGAAACTCCATATGGTGATTGGTCTACTCCTATACCACAGATGAAAACCATAAATCCGGGCATTGTAAATCGTAGTTTACAACTAGGATCGCCAGGTACGCATCTGGCCTTCACGTGAATCGTCGCTAGGTTAAGCCTCGCGTGGCCTTGCCAAACGTCTTGGGGTTTTTCCATTTTTTATTGCCATCCCCATGACCTTCATGCTTGCCGGGGTCTCGGAGGCACTTCACCGCGACTTGGGCCAGCCTTCGCCTCCCACCTAACGTTTTCCCACCCATAAGACTTTTTCTCTGGAGGAGAAATTCTGACAGGAGTGGGGAAAACCGAGGTTTCCTCTACACACTTTTTCCAATGAAAATACTCTCTGGTCTTTTCGTTGAACACTCTAGTTTTTTCGTCACTCTCGTCTCTTCGTTGCACACTCTCGTCTTTTCGTGGCACTACCAATACCAATTAACAAATCTATTTTTCCTGCTGCGTCAAATTCAGGATCAGCGGGGCGAATACCATCAGGAATTGGTACATTGAATTTATGCAACGGAAAATTGGGCATGTCTTCTGTGATCTTATCAATTATTAAGCAGTCAAGATCTAAGTTGAAAGTACCGCATGATGAAAACATCTCAATGTTGGTGCTTGAGTGAATATTACTTCTAACTCCACCCAAGTTTTTCACTATCGTGCTTGTAGACCTTTGCGGCAACGACAATCTATTGCAAAATTCCTTTGTAATAAAGTTTGCTTGCGATCCAGAGTCTAGCAAAGCCCTACACGTGTGCTTATTGCCGAGTGTGTCTACTACCAAAACTACGGCGGTGGATAATACCGAAAAGTAATTTGTTGCTGTTCGAGTATTTGCCAGACAAGATTGACTACTGGTGTCTACAATGGGTTTGTCTTCATTATCTAAATTATTTGCGCAATTCGGATTGTCCATTCTCTCCTTGTGCAGCAACGTATGATGTTTATAGCCACACTTTCTGCAATTACCGCGAGTACAAGTTTTAACACCGTAGCCTGGCAATAAACAATTAAGGCACAAGAATGCACGTTTCACCACCGAAAATCTATCGAATACTTGCATGCCTATACATTTTTTGCAGTCTCGCAACGCATGTGCACCTTCGCAGAGCGAACATGCATTTGGTCTGCTCGCGACATGCGTTGCTGCCAAGTGCGATATTCTTCTGACATTCTGGGTTTTTCGTAAGGCAAGATTGTCCGTCTGTGTGGGGTTCGAAGCTATCCTATCATTTTCCTTTCTTAGCAAATATTGTGCACGGTACTCAAAGAACGTGCAAAAGAGTTTAAATGTGGGCCTTTCCTTGGAATCCATTATTTTGTTCTCCCACGCATCGAAAGACGCGGTATCAAGTTTCTTTACTAGTATCGCTGTAACTAGCGCGTACCATAACTCCTCAGGTTGCAATATTGACTCCAAAGCTCGCACATGATTCATCATATTGTCTACGAAATTGCTAATTGCATAACCGTTTTGCTTTTTGATGAAAGGTAGGTGTAATAATGAATTAATATGGTGACTAATTAACGTTTTTGGGTCATCGTACCTCTCCTTCAGTCGACGCCATGCTAAACCATAATTAGACGCGGATATACTAAGAGATTCTATGACTCGAGCTGCTGGACCAGTTAGCGCGGATACTAAATAATTAAACCTATCGATGTTGGTTAATTTATCACATTCATGTACCAATGAAACGAATGTTTCTTTAAACCTAATCCATTGCCCGAAATCACCTTTAAATGTTGGTAGCTTTATCATAGGTAGAGGAGTAGCAGTAGACGATTCTGACGCAACCGGCGTTGTAGATCGACCGCGCGAAGTTGAGGGCACAGGACGTGCCTTCGTCAAGAAATTATCAGCGGCTGACAATAACGTATAATAATCGTCCTCGAATGTTTCCCGTTCCTGCTGGTGCGTTACCTCCTCACTAGTACCCATGACCATAGCTTCTATCTCGCACTGAATCCAATCGAATTTTTCGTAAAGACGTTCGTTTGCCCGGTAGCGCCTCTCGAGAGCATTTAGATCGGTATCGCTATTCAGCGAATTAACAAATTTGCGGAAGGTGGTAAGTTTAGCCTTAACCGAACCGCGTTGTGCAACTAAACTTTTCAATTGCGGATCCATAATGATTCAATTAACACAAATAGATAGCAACAAGGACTCACGTAAAAACAGGACTGAGGATTGCTCCTAAGAATCCCCGTTGAGGATTTGCTGATTCCACCAATCCGGAGCTCTCCTTGTACCAAGCCAGTTGATCCCAAGTGCGGCAGCGTACGCATAGTATGCAGACAGCAATGATGCGATGGCAAGGTCCGATGTACAAATTCTCGTCCAGTCAGATGTATGGAGTCGACAGCAATTTTCCAATGTCACCAGGTTGCCAGTGGTTGTGTGTAGTATCCACAGGTTCACAATATACCACGCCATAGACGTTGTTCGCGAGAAGAAATGGGTTTCAGTAAAGCGGCTGGTTCACAATAACACACTTTATTTTATGGATTAATCTGAAGCCCTTTTGCGTTACGCTCATTTTTTATTTATGGACGAATACAAAAAATCCTTTGAATAGCTTCGATCTAGAACTAATCGTTTTGGCAAGTTATAATATTGATCTAGTTTTGTGCAAAATTTCATGAGATACTTCGGGATGCTTTTTCAGAATTTCCAGGAATGCATCGCGCGGATGTCACGATTATTTGATGTTTCAGGTGAAATTTTTTAGGGATACATATCAGATAATAAAAAATGTACCATTCATACGCATAAAAAATATTTAATAACAATTTTTTATGTTAAATAAACAAAGTTTCGTTCACTGGACCACTGTCGCAACAATGCAAAAGCTATTTTTTGGTAGTTCTCCAATGAACGCTATAAAAATAATTCATGTAAGATAAAAAAATTGTTATTAAATATTTTTTATACATAAAAAGTTAATGAAACATATGCACTTCACATTTTTCTTTTGTAAATACCGTGGTTGATCTTTCGATCGTTCGGCTTTGTACTTTTGATTGCACGTGTGTGCCCACTATAGTTACAAGGAAAAACAAAATTCGAAGGACCACCTTTCTTGCGTTTCCAAGAAAGGACTAACTTGTAGGTTTAAATAGGATTTATTTACAAATTGATACAATCTGACTGACTCAGACGAGAAGTAAACGAGTGTGACGAGTGGCACGAGTGTGCCACGAAAAGACGAGAGTGTGCAACGAAGAGACGAGAGTGACGAAAAAACTAGAGTGTTCAACGAAAAGACCAGAGAGTATTTTCATTGGAAAAAGTGTGTAGAGGAAACCTCGGTTTTCCCCACTCCTGTCAGAATTTCTCCTCCAGAGAAAAAGTCTTAAGGGTGGGAAAACGTTAGGTGGGAGGCGAAGGCTGGCCCAAGTCGCGGTGAAGTGCCTCCGAGACCCCGGCAAGCATGAAGGTCATGGGGATGGCAATAAAAAATGGAAAAACCCCAAGACGTTTGGCAAGGCCACGCGAGGCTTAACCTAGCGACGATTCACGTGCTGGCCAGATGCGTACCTGGCGATCCTAGCTGTAAACTACGATTTACAATGCCTGGATTTATGGTTTTCAGCTGTGCTTGCCGAGGTTTGCGGGTCCTATGACCTGGGCTCATCGACATGCCGATTCTTGCACAATAGTTATATATATATTTTTTTAATGTTTACGGCGACAAGCCCGCTCCGTAGCTTAAGTATTGGGATGCAAGAAAACGCAAGAGGGCAAGGACTAGGATTTGGCCGCGACATGCCGCCCACCTTGAACTATTCTAAGTTCAACGAAAATTTTCAAGACTACGAGAAACAAGACGAATAATATAAACTGAATTGCAAGTACGCAGATTATAAACCATTATTCTAAATACAAACAAGAATTAACTATATACCATACAAATAACAAAATTCAAACGCAAGGACAAGATATAAGCACTAGGGAACGCGAATATATAATACAAACATAATGAATGTTTACGAAAGAAGAATTAAAACGAGAAGACGCAACATGAAATACAAACGATAACAGAGCTAATTAGTTCAAAGTTTTATGCACGCGATCGTCGTCAATTGGCAAAATATAAATCTTGACCATTGGTCTTTTATAAACTCCGCCAGCTGTACGAATAGTCGCCACTCGGACAACCCCATCTTCTCCAGGATGCAGATCCACGATGCGGCCCATGGACCATCTCAAGGGTGGCAAGTTATGCTCCTTGAGTAATACTAATGCCCCACTTTTAGGCATTTCAGGAGCATTAGCACGCCATTTATGCCGCTGAAGCAATCCGTGAAGGTAGTCTCTCCTCCATCGTTGCCAAAAATGCTGAAGCATTTGCTGTACCATCTGAAATCTACTCAGACGATTTTGCGGTACACCAATAAGACCTGGTTCAGGAAGTGCCGTTAGCGTGTCTCCAATTAGGAAGTGGCCAGGTGTTAGCGGAGCAAAGTTTGACGGATCGGAGGATGAAGGATGAATTGGTCGGGAGTTTGGGCAGGCTTCTATTTGTGTCAATAAAATGTAAAGTTCTTCGTAAGTAAGTTTCTGCTTGCCTACCACCTTCCGCAGATGTGTTTTTACCGACTTAACTCCTCGCTGGCGCAGTCCACCAAAGAGTGGAGCATGTGGAGGGTTGAGCCGCCATTCTATGGGCTCGTGTGACAGAGCTTGTTTCGTCTTCTCTAAGTGCGCAGATGAGCTCAATAATGTGCTTGATTCATTTAGCTCATTGCGAGCCCCGATAAAATTTGTGCCATTGTCAGAGGATAAAATGACATCTACCCCAACGCGAGATGAACCTGTATAGGCAATTTAAAAATGCCTTTGTTGACAAATCGACAGTTCGACCACGTCCCCTTTCTTGAATTAGCAATGGGCCTGCGTAATCTACGCCGCTAGTGTGAAATGCACGGGTCGGCGTGACGCGATCAGCAGGTAGGTTACCCATTCGAGGCGTTACCGCAATAGGTGCGGCCCGAAAATACCTGACACAACGACGAAGCACCTTGCGCACTACCCGTCTACCTGCTAGACTCCAGTACCTTCTACGCAAGGAGGCACGGGTTTCTTGACAACCGGCATGTAACAATCGATTGTGCTCAAATTTTATCAACAATTCCGGAAACTGACCCAGGCTACTAATAATAATTGGATGTTTCTCGTCAAACGAAATGGGTGCGTTTTGAAGCCGACCGCCCACCCTGAGGAGGCCTAGTTCATCCAAGAACGGACTCAAAGCTATTACGTTACTATTTTCCTTAAAAAACACGTGGTGCGGTAGATAAAAACCTTGGTCACGGTCAAAGCCATTTTCTACCTTGCTCATATGCTTGAGAGCTAAATGTTCGGTCATAAATTCGCTGTAACGCGCCTTAAACTCCGGATCTCTGCACAACTTTCGCTCTAAATTAATAAATCTACGCTGCACCTGTGTATGTGATTCGCCCAATGAATCTATCAAATGATTAAAAGGGATGCTAACTACAAAGCGACTTTCCACATCTTTAACGGTATTTTCTTTAAAATGAACTTCCGCTGGGTGCTTTTCTAGTACAGTCGAATTATCCATTTTAACATCCTCGATGTCCCAAAATTTGCTCAATGATGAGTGTAACTCTTCATTCGCTGAAATGTGATAACTATGGATTGTCCGAGGGATCGAAGGTCTAGGTCTAGATGATGGAAAATTTACCTGTCCCCCTAACACCCAGCCTAATCGCGTTTTTTGCCAAACTAAGCTGTCCATGCCAGTTTTAATTTGACCAACGCACAATAAATGCCAAAATACTCGTGCCACTCGTCACACTCGTTTACTTCTCGTCTGAGTCAGTCAGATTGTATCAATTTGTAAATAAATCCTATTTAAACCTACAAGTTAGTCCTTTCTTGGAAACGCAAGAAAGGTGGTCCTTCGAATTTTGTTTTTCCTTGTAACTATAGTGGGCACACACGTGCAATCAAAAGTACAAAGCCGAACGATCGAAAGATCAACCACGGTATTTACAAAAGAAAAATGTGAAGTGCATATGTTTCATTAACTTTTTATGTATAAAAAATATTTAATAACAATTTTTTTATCTTACATGAATTATTTTTATAGCGTTCATTGGAGAACTACCAAAAAATAGCTTTTGCATTGTTGCGACAGTGGTCCAGTGAACGAAACTTTGTTTATTTAACATAAAAAATTGTTATTAAATATTTTTTATGCGTATGAATGGTACATTTTTTATTATCTGATATGTATCCCTAAAAAATTTCACCTGAAACATCAAATAATCGTGACATCCGCGCGATGCATTCCTGGAAATTCTGAAAAAGCATCCCGAAGTATCTCATGAAATTTTGCACAAAACTAGATCAATATTATAACTTGCCAAAACGATTAGTTCTAGATCGAAGCTATTCAAAGGATTTTTTGTATTCGTCCATAAATAAAAAATGAGCGTAACGCAAAAGGGCTTCAGATTAATCCATAAAATAAAGTGTGTTATTGTGAACCAGCCGCTTTACTGAAACCCATTTCTTCTCGCGAACAACGTCTATGGCGTGGTATATTGTGAACCTGTGGATACTACACACAACCACTGGCAACCTGGTGACATTGGAAAATTGCTGTCGACTCCATACATCTGACTGGACGAGAATTTGTACATCGGACCTTGCCATCGCATCATTGCTGTCTGCATACTATGCGTACGCTGCCGCACTTGGGATCAACTGGCTTGGTACAAGGAGAGCTCCGGATTGGTGGAATCAGCAAATCCTCAACGGGGATTCTTAGGAGCAATCCTCAGTCCTGTTTTTACGTGAGTCCTTGTTGCTATCTATTTGTGTTAATTGAATCATTATGGATCCGCAATTGAAAAGTTTAGTTGCACAACGCGGTTCGGTTAAGGCTAAACTTACCACCTTCCGCAAATTTGTTAATTCGCTGAATAGCGATACCGATCTAAATGCTCTCGAGAGGCGCTACCGGGCAAACGAACGTCTTTACGAAAAATTCGATTGGATTCAGTGCGAGATAGAAGCTATGGTCATGGGTACTAGTGAGGAGGTAACGCACCAGCAGGAACGGGAAACATTCGAGGACGATTATTATACGTTATTGTCAGCCGCTGATAATTTCTTGACGAAGGCACGTCCTGTGCCCTCAACTTCGCGCGGTCGATCTACAACGCCGGTTGCGTCAGAATCGTCTACTGCTACTCCTCTACCTATGATAAAGCTACCAACATTTAAAGGTGATTTCGGGCAATGGATTAGGTTTAAAGAAACATTCGTTTCATTGGTACATGAATGTGATAAATTAACCAACATCGATAGGTTTAATTATTTAGTATCCGCGCTAACTGGTCCAGCAGCTCGAGTCATAGAATCTCTTAGTATATCCGCGTCTAATTATGGTTTAGCATGGCGTCGACTGAAGGAGAGGTACGATGACCCAAAAACGTTAATTAGTCACCATATTAATTCATTATTACACCTACCTTTCATCAAAAAGCAAAACGGTTATGCAATTAGCAATTTCGTAGACAATATGATGAATCATGTGCGAGCTTTGGAGTCAATATTGCAACCTGAGGAGTTATGGTACGCGCTAGTTACAGCGATACTAGTAAAGAAACTTGATACCGCGTCTTTCGATGCGTGGGAGAACAAAATAATGGATTCCAAGGAAAGGCCCACATTTAAACTCTTTTGCACGTTCTTTGAGTACCGTGCACAATATTTGCTAAGAAAGGAAAATGATAGGATAGCTTCGAACCCCACACAGACGGACAATCTTGCCTTACGAAAAACCCAGAATGTCAGAAGAATATCGCACTTGGCAGCAACGCATGTCGCGAGCAGACCAAATGCATGTTCGCTCTGCGAAGGTGCACATGCGTTGCGAGACTGCAAAAAATGTATAGGCATGCAAGTATTCGATAGATTTTCGGTGGTGAAACGTGCATTCTTGTGCCTTAATTGTTTATTGCCAGGCTACGGTGTTAAAACTTGTACTCGCGGTAATTGCAGAAAGTGTGGCTATAAACATCATACGTTGCTGCACAAGGAGAGAATGGACAATCCGAATTGCGCAAATAATTTAGATAATGAAGACAAACCCATTGTAGACACCAGTAGTCAATCTTGTCTGGCAAATACTCGAACAGCAACAAATTACTTTTCGGTATTATCCACCGCCGTAGTTTTGGTAGTAGACACACTCGGCAATAAGCACACGTGTAGGGCTTTGCTAGACTCTGGATCGCAAGCAAACTTTATTACAAAGGAATTTTGCAATAGATTGTCGTTGCCGCAAAGGTCTACAAGCACGATAGTGAAAAACTTGGGTGGAGTTAGAAGTAATATTCACTCAAGCACCAACATTGAGATGTTTTCATCATGCGGTACTTTCAACTTAGATCTTGACTGCTTAATAATTGATAAGATCACAGAAGACATGCCCAATTTTCCGTTGCATAAATTCAATGTACCAATTCCTGATGGTATTCGCCCCGCTGATCCTGAATTTGACGCAGCAGGAAAAATAGATTTGTTAATTGGTATTGGTAGTGCCACGAAAAGACGAGAGTGTGCAACGAAGAGACGAGAGTGACGAAAAAACTAGAGTGTTCAACGAAAAGACCAGAGAGTATTTTCATTGGAAAAAGTGTGTAGAGGAAACCTCGGTTTTCCCCACTCCTGTCAGAATTTCTCCTCCAGAGAAAAAGTCTTATGGGTGGGAAAACGTTAGGTGGGAGGCGAAGGCTGGCCCAAGTCGCGGTGAAGTGCCTCCGAGACCCCGGCAAGCATGAAGGTCATGGGGATGGCAATAAAAAATGGAAAAACCCCAAGACGTTTGGCAAGGCCACGCGAGGCTTAACCTAGCGACGATTCACGTGAAGGCCAGATGCGTACCTGGCGATCCTAGTTGTAAACTACGATTTACAATGCCCGGATTTATGGTTTTCATCTGTGGTATAGGAGTAGACCAATCACCATATGGAGTTTCCTGTCTCACATGTAAACAACTGGTTTTCTTACGCCCTCTACGCTGACGAACGATAAATGCTGGAACTAAATCCACAAAAATGATCAAATCTGGTCAAATACAAATGATTGGCCAGTTATCTACATATCTGATGTTAAGACTATACGTTGAAATTATATTTTTTTATTTGATGTCATTATGTTATATATTTACAATTATCTTTATCAATACAATATTAACAAATATGGACACCACGTTTCCAAATTATAGAAATACAATTTTCAATAATCTTGAACGTCAATAACATTTCTCTATACGTATAATTATTATTCGCATTTATACAATTTTTTAACACTATTAATACGCATCCATTTGGAATATATTTTTTAACTGAACTTGAAAAAGAAATTAAATTGAAATTGGCTATATATTTTTATGTATATTTCATTTAAACAACATAAATTTTAACTTTAAAGAATCTTGCAAAATATCCACTAATATTAATTGTGATATTCGAAAGAGTTAAGAACTAATTAATCAATGATTACGTAGTTCATCGTTTTTTGCGAGATGTCAAGCTATGTGTCTCAGAATGTAGTTATATTATTTTCTTTCACGTTTGTGGTGAGAAAATGAACGACAAACGCAACAGTACGACACGTACAAACACTACCGCATTCATCGAGCTCGATCAGTCTCGTTCAGTCGTGATGCCAGAATCGAGTGACGCCATCCCACGGGGGGGGGGGGGGGGGCGGCACTCTCGCGTACCTTCGTATCCTTACGTTGCTTCTACTACGCACGCGCTACACACAAGCGTACCTCTATTCTGTCCGTGTGAGCTGCCTGCTCGACTGTTTGACGCGTTCCACCGAATTCGCATTACCAAAGTTTTGAGCGCCTGAGCCGCAATCGATTCCCGATTCGGCGAGGCGCACATTTTGCTACAACTTTTAAACTAAAAAAGATATCAATACGAAATTTTGACTAAAAGTCTTCTTTAAAGATCGGGTTTAATGGCGTATACTGAAAGATGTCCAAAATTTTCGAAATAATTTTTTGTTGATTTTTACGACAATGCCGGATAATATAGTCAAAAGTGCTTTCAAACCAAATTAATTTTTAGTCGTACCATGCTCAACAAAAAATTACGAAAGAATTCATGAATATTCTACCTAATATCATACACGACTGAGATTTCTTCAGAATTTTTGGCTACAAAATCGATTTCGAAACAAATCCGGAAGCATAAAATTCCCGATTTAATATCGAAGTTTTCATTTGACTAGGTTTATGTTATTATGTTATTTGTGTCAATGAAAATTGGATAACTGAATGTCCAATCATTTAAAGAAAGTCCACATTTCGAATTGAAGTTTCAGAGATACCAGCTTTATAAAAATTCAGTAGTTCGATATTATTGAAACAATTTTTCGTAATTTTTTCAGAATTTTTATAAATTGCATCGTCGTTAAAAAGAAAAACAAAATTAATTGTTTTGATGCCTTCTGACCGTTTTGTAGGTGTATTATGTAATATTGAACATTTTTATATTCAGGAAAACAGTGTAGAATTTTAAAACTGCAATATAAAATATTTTATTTGCGTTACATTTCAATGTATGTCTGATACTCTCAACAGTTTCGGTTGGCGCGGGCAGTAACGTATTCGGCTGAGATTCTCGTCTGAGCGGCGCTGGCAGCATCTCCGGATAAGCGATTATTATCGCTTCGTAACAATCTAATAGTTTTCTGTTAATATTCATATCGTGTTGCATGAATTCGTTCACACTTATAGTTTGGTGATAATTTAGGTGGTAACATTAAAATTATAAAATTATACAGATAAACACTAGTTTTAGGCATACCAAGCCAACAT
>JAQQRO010000075.1:2408-12591 GCA_028454255.1 Halictus ligatus
CTCTGGCACTGTAGCTCTCTAACTCTGAAGCTCTCTAGCTCTCTAGCACTCTAGCTCTCTAGCTCTCTAGCACTCTAGCTCTCTCTAGCTCTCTAGCTCTGTAGCTCTGTAGCTCTGTAGCTCTCTAGCATTCTAGCACTCTAGCTCTCTAGCTCTCTAGCTCTCTAGCTCTCTAGCTCTCTAGCACTCTGGCACTGTAGCTCTCTAACTCTGAAGCTCTCTAGCTCTCTAGCTCTCTAGCTCTCTGGCACTCTAGCTCTCTAAGTCTGTAGCTCTCTAGCTCTCTAAGTCTGTGGCTCTCTAGCTCTCTAGCACTCTAGCTCTCTAGCTCTGTAGCTCTCGAGCTGTCTCTCTCTCTCTCTCTTTCTCTCCGGTCCGCGATCGATTCTTTCTCGCCGACTTTCGTCCGGGCGAAAACGTAAAAAAAGCCGTGTGGGCGGCCGGGAGGGCAGTTTCGCGCAACGAGAACGAAAGAAAACGAAAGAAACCGAAAGGATCGAGAGACCGAGCCGAGGTCTGGCTCTCGGAGATCTCGAAACCGGTTCCGCCGTGCCACGGTCACGCGACTTTTCATCCCGATGCGGCCGGTTACGAAAGAATCGATCCTGCGACGATAAAGCACGAGCGTTTACGCGCGCTCAACCACGGAGAAATCGAGCCACCGCGGGCACACGTGCTGCGCGAATCACGGCTAACGAGGATCACGCTTACGAGGAACTGCCATAAACGTCGTGTCGCGAGGCTATCAAAACCTCGCTACCCGGTGACCGAGCGAAAATAAAACTCACGACCGGTTGTTCAAACCGCGCGCCGTTTTGTCAGACTTCCGAGTCCCTGAAGATTCCTCTTCTCCGGTTGGTTCCTTCAAGATCTCGCAATTTTTCGATCAGGTTTCATCGAAAGGATACATCGCAAGGAAATATGAAAAGAAGGCCTTTATCGCCAAACTTTATTTTTAATATATTTACAGCATTATAAACGTCACTTGCTTGTTTCGAGAACTTCCTGAATTCTTAAAGGAAACAAAAAACGAATCTTTTGTTACAAACGCGTATACTCTATGCGAAGCGTGGTCGGATCACGACGAATTAATTCGTCGTCCGATATTAGCTCAGCTGGAGTTTCTTCGGGTACGTTGTGCAGGAGGTGTTGTCACTTAAGGGCCAAGATTTTCAATACAAATTGAAAGTACCCGCCGGAGGGTCCTTGTACAGTGACGTAAGCCGGAAAGCGAATCGCGAGAGCACCGAAGCACGGCGTTAGGCGACCGAAAATTTTGCGACGTTCGTCAAAGGAGCGGCAAGCGGCCGCAAGAACCTCCAAGGACCTCGGGACCCTTTCACGGGACGTCGCGTCGCGTCGCTGGTGGGAGGACTGAGATAGCGGTCGATGAAAGCGTGGTCACGGATGGTGACCAAAGATGGCGAAAAAGGTCAACAACGGTGACCGAAGGCTACCTGAAAGCCTTCGAGACCAGGGCTGACCCGATCCCGGAGATCCTTCGAGAGCAAGGACTTCCTTTTTACATTTACTTTTCGACGATTCTTTTTACGCAGAACGTCCTACTCTCGCATACGTTTGACAGTGTCAAAAGCTGTTTGACACAAAAGCCAGATGCAGCTTCTTGTAATACCCCGAAGTTGAACCGCTGGTGTTCCGCGCAAAAGATGTTTCGCTTCGAAAGCGAGAGCAGCGTTGTCCGGACAGTTGCGTCGGTTCAATTAATTGGTTTACGGCGGCGTTAGGATTCCAGTAATTAAATTATTCAGCCCGAAATTCGTGTCGATACCTCTCACGGTTCAGAAGTCACGAAATTTTCTGATCCGGACCACTGTGCGTCGACCAGACCGTCTTTTCTCACGCGGCCCGTGCACGTCGAATGTTTACGATCGTCCTCGCCGCGTCTCCGTCTGCCATACTCCTCCACGGTATGCTACGCCGTGCCACGATCTGCCACACTCTGCCCTCGCATTTCCAAACACCCACGCTCCAAGTCTTTCGCCGCGGTAGCGCGTGCTCTGACGTCATCGGCCAGTTAAACACCTACTTGCACGATTTAAACTTCAGACCTTGAGAGCCAGTGATATCATCCCGAAACATTCCCCGGTGGAGTGACGCGGCCCGACCAATCCAATCAGAGTATGCGTTCACCGAAATTAGACCGTCTTCCTGGTTGTTTAACTTGCTGAACCGATCGCCAACAGCCGAAGAAGATGCGTATGTACATTGTTTGGTAATTCGTGAGGTTTATATTAGGTCTACCGGAAAGTTCTGTCCGCTTTTGAATTGAAAGAAAACAACAGAATTTTGATACATTTAATAATATTTATTGTAGAATATACTTTCCATCGTTTCAGGAGAGTATCATGTGTGTAGATGCGATGGTAAAGAGAGATAGTCAACCGAAGTCAATTTGTAGTGTCACTTGGTGCGACACTATCGGGCAGAATTTTCCGGTAGACATAGTGTTGGAATTCAATGATATAATGGCGTTTTAGGTATAAGGATTTAGGGGCGGTTCTCCCAAGGACAGAAGAACTCAGGCATAAAGTCGAGACCGTAGTCTGGTAGATGCAGCTATAGCCTAAACAGGTCGCAACTTTGTAAAGAGCTTTCACTTGTATCATACGCCTTACATAAGGATCAAACACAGGATACGCGGAAACATTGTGCCCTTATTTAGAGAAACACCTTTATAATACTAATAAAGTATACACGGTGTAAAGTGTGGTTTGTTGAATGACGTACCATTGAAGGACATTTCCAACAACTAATATTTATCGGAGAGATTAAAATTGAAAGCGAAAGAGCGAGGGAGGTTCGAGAGAGAAAAATGGCGGATCGTGAAAGGGGATATTGCGCGACAGGGTTGGAACAAAATTTCGAGAAATCCAGTATTTTCCCGGGGACGTTTTCTAGCAGGTCGAAGCGATGTTAGTGGGCAAACGGCATTGATCAGTGGAGGAGAAAAGGGCGGATGGACGAGCACATACGTGGGCGCCATCGCGTCTGTAACCCCGCGAGGTCGGCCTCGCTACGCTATACTCGCCGCGAACGGGAACGGTCAGTGGTATCGAGAATCTACCCACAATCCACACGGAATATTCAATGCTGTTCTGGTCACGCTTGCCATTTCTTAACGCGCTGGATGCCGCGTCGGTCACGGACGCCGACGGGGAATTTTCTGTTCTGTTCCGTTCGCTCGCCGGAGTCGTCAAACCAGAATTCAACCCCCATTACGATTCTTCGTAGCCCACCAGTTCGAACTGAATCATTCGTGAACGCGATCCGACAGAATTTAGGCATTTTTCAGCGTTCCGGAATGCGTTACTGTTGCGACTAGAATCTCCTTTTCTGGTCAAAAGTTTCTAGTTACTTTCTGGTTACTACAACCTACAATTCACAACAATAAGTAACACATTTCAGAACGCTGAAAAATGTTCAAATCTGTCGGATCGCGTTTACGAATGATTCAGTATACATATATATATAAATATATGTATATTTTGGACGTTGCACTTCAACACCGGACTAAGTTAACAACGGACGACTTTCCTTACAGGCGGCTAAACACAGAGTGAGAGAATATCGGATGCCTCGCGAACGATTTATCACATATTGTTTTTTAATACAAATGTCGCGATTACCAGCACCTAGGATAATTCGGTCGGGCGAAGAAGAAAGAATTCTTGGAGCGTAGACCAGACACAGATCGGTATCGCTACCCCGTTGCGCGGCAAAAGCGATCAACGCGGCTCGCCATCTTCGATTTCGGCATGCCCGTTTCGTTTCTGGCACGGTGTTATTTTTAACTTCTTACGCCGGTCGGAATTTATGTAACGATACCGTGTATGTCCGATCGGATCCACGACGACCACGTCGACGACCGTATCAAACGTTCTAATGGGGCGAGTTTAGGCTCAGACTCCCACACAGGCGACGCCAATTTGTGCTCATCGTTCCGAGGAATTTATCGCCGCGAAACACCGCCCGGGCTCTCTTCGAGAAGTCTCGTGCGCCTCCTCGAAGAGAGACCGTCGAAAACAGCTTCCAGACTACGGATCCGTCCTTGACGGCTGACGCGCATTTCGGGATCTCTCGAGGTCTGAAATGTGCATGTTCGAATCGTCGGAACGGGGTCGATTATCTTCGGAAACGTGTTATCGCAATTACAGGAACGAAACAAATAAGGAAATATAAAAAGAAGGCCTTTGTCAGCAAACTTCTTTCACCGCTCCACAGAACTGCAGAAGTTCATATTTCAGCATTCTAAGAAAAAATTACTAGTTTCATCTCCAACAGCAACGCTACTGAAACGCTACCGAACCACTTCTGAATCTCGACTGAACCAAACAGGATGAAAATGAACGGATTTATAGACCTTCAAAATGAAAGGGGTACTCTGTTTAAGATTTAATGTCACGTAGGGTCACAGTCACATTTTTCGTCACCTCCAATGAGAACCGGGCCTCAGTTAGATTTTCGTTAGAAGGGGTTAACGAAGGCTATCCGGGCTATTTCTTATCAGAATATTAATTCTAAAGATTTTCATATAAAGAAGTGTCTAAAGATTTTCATATAAGGAAGGCGTACAGTGTCTTCCATTAATAAAAGGGACCCGTTGGGAGACGCTTTTCGTTCTCGCTTTTCGTTCTCGGAAAAGAGATTAGAACTTGATCAGAGATTTGAGACTTTCACGGCCCAGCGTCGTACAGTTTCGTCTGTTGGCCGTCTGAAGGGCGTGGTTGGCTATAGTGATTCGTTCGACTTTTTCGGACCACGGGTAGGCCCGGGTATTGACCAAACGGCGAACGCCGTGTCTCTGGACGTTTGACGAGTGGTGTGCAAGGTGTACAATACGCAATTAGGCACGCCGGTCACGCACCGCAGTCCTCCCGTTCAGGGTTCCATATCACGCTTCAATTTACACGGTTACGAAAGAAGTAAGGAGAACAAACACGCCGCGAGCATAGTCGTTCGATTGTTACACAACGATCTCGACGCGCGCGGCGATTTCTTTCTTTTCGCTCGCCGGGAACCGTTGCGAAACTAAGCTCGCGCAGTGGTCCTAATCGATGAATTAGGAGGGAAAAAGTTCAACGTTAAAGGTAAAGAACGTGTCAGTGAATTGTTCATGTACCACGCATCCGTCAGAGACGCAAAGTGTCCTGTGACATTAGTCTCGTTGACAATGAAACAAATGACTTAATTGTTTTAGGTTACTCGATCGCTCGTCGCGAAATAGTGTACGTGAGTACCTCTGTGTTCCGATTACCTGGCATTATTTTATATTGATAATAATATGAATTCCACAGTTGAAGATGAATATAAAACCACAAATTTATTTCACTTTAGCCCATTTAAATTTGGCCGAATATCACAATTTTACTAGGGTTTGGAAAAAGGCTGATAAAAGCCAAACGAAAAGCAATATTTACATAATTCATGACGACTTTATGTCGCATCAACTGCTAGGTTATTAGCAAATACATGATTCAACAACGACCGGAGCGGTCGAAATGACTGGTTCCGAATATTTTCCTTTACAATCACTTTCCTTTACAACCACAAATTTATTTCACTTTAGCCCATTTAAATTTGGCCGAATATCACAATTTTACTAGGGTTTGGAAAAAGGCCGATAAAAGCCAAAGGAAAAGCAACATTTATATAATTCATGACGACTTTATGTCGCATCAACTGCTAGGTTATTAGCAAATACATGATTCAAAAACGACCGGAGCAAAATAACTGGTTCCGAATATTTTCCTTTACAATCACTGAAATTGTAAGAATGTTTTCACCGGAAATTCTTGAATGAACCACTGCATGGAAGCTCGTATTACGATAAAAGTTGTACGAAGTCTGAACTGGCACAGTCTCGTCACTGTCACAAAGCAATATATGTACGTCAGTCGCATTTATCGCTCGGTCGTTCTAGCGTTAATGCGGGCGAGGAATTTTATCCGCCGATTGTGAATTGCTGCCCGGTATAAGGCGACTCGCTTGCAACATCGAAAAACGTTGCATTCCACCTGAAAAACCGGAGACCGAGTAATCTAATCTACAAGTATGATGTAACGGGCGCCGTTACACATGTCGCGTCGCGGTTTTTAATCGAATGACCGTTCGGCGAATGAGCGAGAATGAGCGAAATCGGAGACACTGGCTCGGAGCAGCATTATGTGCCGCCCACATTGCCCAGCTTCCAAAATCGCTCCAGTCGAGGTGTATTTCCAGTATCGTCAGCGTTTGTTTATAATAATGGTTTAGTATAACCGTAGGTTTATAGTCCTTAGGTATGAGTGACCCTTGCAGTAAGGAAAAACCGAGGACTGCAGTCAGTCACAAGGAAACCGTCACGGAAGCTTTTCATTTTTCTAAAAAGCCATTTCCAGTGTATTTTAGTCATAGAGTTGTACTACTTTCACGAGTCCTGACTGGTGATGAAGATTCAGAACAGAGTCTAATAAATATGTACGTTATTCGTTTCCTTTGAATCGAAATGCAATTCTATTTAGGCATTCTTAATGTACAACCATCGAAGAACATATTAAGCCAAGCCAGCTTGTCGTCACATTTTTCTAAAAAGCCATTTTCAGTGTATTTTAGTCATAGAGTTGTACTACTTTCACGAGTCGTGACTGGTGATGAGGATTCAGAACAGAGTCTAATAAATATGTACGTTATTCGTTTCCTTTGAACCGAAATGCAATTCTACTTTGGCATTCTTAACGTACAACTATCGAAGAACATATTAACACTGTACACGCAATATCGTTGAATTCCCCTAAATATTTCAATGATGTCCAACAGTCGGAAATCACTGTCATCGTTATTATTACAATTATGAACGGGGAAAACAAGCCTGACGGAAATCAGCCTCGATGATTGACGGTATCGGGTCGAAATCGCTGAACAGATAACGCGTTCTTCGTCAGAATCGAACAACGCCCGAATGTACGGTCGAAAGTGTCCCATCGAGTCGCGCGAATTTTTTGTAAAAACACAAGCTGTCTCGGCGATGGAAGCGGCGAATCCGGGCGTGGGCGAGAACTCCGCCGGCAAATGGGTTCGGTCTTTCGAAGAAGACGTGCGTCGCGATTCGAACAAGTTCTCTCGGAGGCTTATCGCCGATCGAAACGAAACCGAATCGCCGTCTCGCGAAAGATAGTGCCTGTTATCTCAGCTCGCGCGGAGCTATCGTTATTTTTCTAGCGACGTCCACCGTTTTATCCGTCCGCCGTATCTCGAGTCGACGACACTCGCGCGATTGTTCTTTTCCTCGAGAGTTCGCCCGAGAAATTTGCTATTCTCCCGAACCACAGTGGTCCCAGTCGACGAACCAGGAGCAAAAATTACTAAAATCATTTTTTCGGTTGGGCACAATACCGTAATTTATATAGGGTGCGGCCGAATAACGCGTACAAGCGGGCAGGGGGTGATTCTGCGTGTAAATACAAACCGAAACAAAGGAATAACATTTTTTTCATTTGACGCCTCGTTTTCGAGAAAATTGAATTTGAAGATCCGTCGGGTTCGCGTGCTTTACTATATGCAGAAAGTAGAATTGGCTGGTCGTGATCATACACGTCAGACGACGAATATCGAATAGTATTCGCTGCGTTTTCAGACTGGATTTTCTCGAGAACAAAGCTTCGGATGAAAAATTCTATTTTTTTCTTACTTTCTCACAAGGTATCGCCTCGTGCCCGCTTGTACATGTTATTCGGCCGCCCCCTGCATACTCTTTCATTCTAAATTGAACGAGACCGTAACGAAGTCGATGCGATTAATAGTTTTCGAGATACGGTGACGCAAATTATGATTACAAACATTTATAACTTACTGGGACAGATCATTATTTTTCAATTTAGCATTCCTCCGATGATCATTCAGTATTCTACTTGCCATTTGGTCATTTTTTTGGTGACAAACATTTGGACCTTCTGTACTTTCTAGCTGATTCCCTAAATAATTGACGAGCATGTGACGATTCTTGGTCATGGTCGATCGCATAACGCCTAATTCCTTCAGGTGAATAACCATGGACCGCCGAGTTATAGCGCGCACTCTGTCTACAAGAAAAATGATTTCTCACAAAATGGCAACCGAAGGCGAAAAGCTATTGAATTTACATCGAGTACAGGAGTGTTGCTCTTGCTTAAAAATAGTTTGAATTAGTAACATTTAGTAAGTTGTACTTGCGTACCAAAGAAACGAGGACCATGTATATCAAGATGTCCCGAAGTGGCAATAATAATACGAGTCGCTGACAAAGATAAACGATCTATCCGCCGGCAAAAGAAATTCGACCTTGCTCCGACATCGCGAAACGCGCAATTATCCCGAAGCGATTCGAAATGCACCCTCGGTCGCGACAGCCGGCCGCTCGATCGAATAGAATATTCAATCGAGATCCGAGAGAGGAGCACTCGAATCGCCGAGCCGGGTTTCCGTCATCGATCTCTCCCGCGAACGCAAGGTTAATACGGAAAAATCATTTCTCGGAACGGCGTTCGCGATATGCACGTTAGCGTCGCGCTCGATTCGACGAGGGCGCTGTTTCGAGCGTGCCGATTTCAGCGTGGGCGAGCCGATAGGGGGGGAAAACAACGCGAAACCGAGGATCAGTGGGTTAACACGCAAGAGAGACAGAGAGAGAGAGAGAGACGGGTAACGTTCTGTTACCTGGTCCCTCTCGAGAGCAAAGCGGAGCGGAGCGGAGCGGAGGGTGAGCTCCGGCTCGAGAGACCGGAAAAAAAAAAGAAAGGAGAATCCGCAGGTTCGAAAGAAAGGGTCTGTAGTGTGTCAAGATGGCTCGTCGCCATGGTAACTCGTCGGAGGAGAGCGTGTACTCTCTGGGTCGGCTCTCTTTTGCATTTCCCTCCCCCTCCCCGTAACTGCGACACGTTTCTCTCCTCCGCAACGTCCCGCTCCCCCTTTTGATTACGTTAACTCGGTCCCGTCGTTGCCCGCGATCTTCACCGCCCGCTGCGAGAGCACCGATAACGCTCGCTTGCTATACTCTGCCTCCCCGAAGAGTAATTCCCGTCGCCCCTTACCCCCCAAGCTCGCTCGGAATATTACCCCGCCGGTAGGGGTACGATTGTTCCCCGACAGTTCGAGTTCCACAGGTTCCCTTCTGTTCCGCGAACAAAAGCATCCGAGGGGTTTGCTCATAGTCATAATACCTGTCCGCTCCACGCCTGTATCGTCAGTCCGAGGCAAGTGGACCGGGATGGTCAGCTATTGTCACTCCGAGCGAATCTCGGGTGTCTTTTTCCCCCGTGAAAAAACGGATCTCTCATCCGTCGATCTTTAAACACGACACCGGTCCAATAAACGGTTTCAGATCGGTTTTACGATTCATCGATTTTCTGAATCCGAAGAGTGTAAACGAACTCGATCTTCCCCCGTTTCGATACGGTGACCGGAAGTGGTCCATCGAGGCATTTGTTTATTATCACTGAACCTACCCACCGTCAAAACGACCGGTTTTCGCGATTATTGAAATTGTAAAAACGTTCTCGAAATGAAGTTTAGCCCTTTGCGTTTCTATATATATTTTTGCATGCTGTACTGGCGAAAATGGTTCGATTTACTCATACAGTACTGACACGTTTAGTAATTTATTAAATACAAACAACACTGGAACGATCGAGCAATAAATGCTGACGTATATTGTTTTGTAACAGTCACAATATTGTGCCCATTCAGACTCCGTACAACTTTTATTGTAATATGAGCTTCAATGAAGAGGCTCGTTAAAAAATTTCCGATGAAAACATTTTTACAATTTCAGTAATTGTGAAAAGAAAAAATTAGGAACATTTTGACTGCTCCGGTCGTTCTGGTGTTAACAGTGTAAGAAATATTTTGAATAACGATACAGGAATTTTTGGTGGCGCCTTACAGTCGCCGTTCGAGTGCCAAGGGTTAAGCAAATTCAATATTCTCCTTTCAATAAAACGTTTCATTTTTACATGTTTCGCGCTTGGTAGATTCGGTGTTGACACTACGGTTTACGAAACATTAAAAGCGAGTATTTTCCATTACTTTATAAAAATAAGAGGATGGCGTCTATCCAAGTTTCCAGCCGTTTTTTAACGGAGTATAATAATCGTAAATTAAAGATATTAGAATCCGTCATTTTGACGGGTCCCGCAAACCTAATGTTAAG
>JAQQRO010000076.1:0-12575 GCA_028454255.1 Halictus ligatus
TTGTGATTAATTTTTGATTACGTGGGATAGATGTGAAATGTTGAAATCTAAGCTTACGAATTCTTACGAAGCTGCCAAATGTACAGAATATAAGGATGTGCGGGTTTCCGAAATTACGGATACTTTACTCCTCGGGTCGAGTTTTTGAGAAGTCGGGCGGGCTCGGGCGGGTTAAGGCGAGTACCCGTATCATATGAATGCTCGGGCAAACCGACATTTTTGGAAATCCCGATTCTGTGGCCAAAATTTTTTTTCTTGGTTATATAATCCTGTAGATTTTGACGAGAAAATGCCCAAAAACCAAGTTTTAATGTTAAGAGTTCACTGGTTCAAATGTTTCACGCGTGTGAAGTTAAATTTTAAACGTTTCTGACATGTAAAGGTGCCGCCATATTGGTATGTAGTCAGACATTGTCCAATAATGGAAGCCACCAGAAGGTTAGGCAGAGCTAGGTTCGTGAAGGGTGCAGACGGCCGGCCCGACTACGCTTGCAAGTCTATGTTATCGACACCATATGCGCGTTTGTGATGCCATCTAGCGGCTCTGCTCATTAGACGACGCGCGACAGACAGTACATACTAACATGGTAGCGGCTTCACCTGTCAAAAACGCTTAAAATCGCTCAACTACAAATACGCATAACTTTTGAACCAGTAAATTCTTAACGTTAAAACTTGGATTGTTGACATTTGATCAGCAAAAATCTACAAATTATGGAAGAGAAAGTTAATAATCTTTGATCCCTAAAGTAAAGTTCAATGCTTTTGTGTATTGCTGTTTGAAAATCATATAACTTATTTACCTATTTCTATGTCCTAACTCTGTTGAGCTTGTTTATTGTATCAAATTAATGCTATACCAAGTCAAAGTAATCTCAAATTACATACAAGAATACTACTTTCGACATCTATTAATAAACACCAGTAACTTATTCAAGTGCCTAGTATTGGTAATTATTTACGTTAGGGAATTTCTCACCGATTTGAACGACCTCCAAATATGTTATTAACCTCCAAATTCAGTCCAAATGACTATACAAATTTTAGTTGGGCTACGTATTTTAATTTCTCTTGGAGTTGTCAAAGACTAAGGAGAGTTAGATTTCTATAGTTATGTCAAAAGAATCTTGGTGTCTGGGTTACATTTCACTTTGGCCTTTCAGACTAACTAATAAGGCATTTTGGCATACCTTTAACTTATTTCCTGCAATGATCGAGATGAATGTAATCCCACTGCTCTTCAATTCTTCTCTGTAATTTATTCATGGATGTTTATGGTGATTGATAAGAATCCTACATCCAACGTGTTAAACATGCCCATAGATTTTCCGTAGATTGCCCAAAATTTATAACTATCAACTTTATTATTTCATGTTAGAATGAACATTATTGAATTGGAAATATTTAAGTCGATATTTGAAAAAAGTATAAAGTATACGAGAGGTATGTATATGGGATTGTAGATTAGAAAATGTATCCTTTGTAGTAGCAACAGTTTTTTTTTTGCAAATATCTCGGAAACGAGGGTCGTCCGACGAAAGTTGTTCAGAATTACGGCCACAACATATTTCAAGGTCATTGAAATCGGAGATCAATCCCATATTGTAAACCATTGCCCTACTATTGTATGTATTATATGTTTGAAAGATTAAAAGAGAAAAATAATAATATTAGAATAATTCTAAAGGTTTCTAAACACATTCACGTGCATGGCCATGGACGTTTGATGGATCCACCAGCACGGAACTCAATGTGGAGGTTCGGATATCCAAATCCTGTCAACTACAATGATAATGAGCTTTTCTGTGGTGGATATGCAGGTTAGTAACGGAATTTGACAAGTAATGTTAACCATATAATTGTGTGTTCTTTTGCTTTTCCAGGCCGTTTTTTCACCACCTTATAGGAATTTTTTCCGGCAAAAATATCAAACTTTTTGTATTAGGATTTTGCACACGAATTTATGGATACTTGGAGTATACAGGATGGGGCAATAACTATGTCCAGTTTGAATATTGCTCTTATTTGTAATAATATGAAAAAATGTTATATAGAAAACTTACATGGTATAGAGGGGAATATATTGTGACAAACATTTTCTGCGTGGGTGGAGGCATAGAGGAGATTTCAAGGTCAACTCTATTTTTTTAAATGGAATGCTATGCTTTTTTTTATCACGATGTGATAGTCTCAGTGCTGAGACGAATTCAGCGAGTTATCATTGAAGGTCATGCAAGATCAAATATGGTAGTAAAATAAACTTTATTACCTTACAGGATATGCTCAAATTGGTAACCGTTTGAGTCAATACATTCCGTAGATGACTAAAGGCCGAAAGTACTCTAAAAATATTTTTCCGGAAAATGATTACAAAATAGTTTCAACATAGTTAAGAAATGTTTTTACAATAGCGTAACAGCCATCATACGGTTAGAAATCGATAAAGCATCTGATTAAACAAAAAGAAAATTGGCCCGGGGCGGAATTCGAACCTGGTCCAAAAAGTCTTCAGCGGCTCCACAGGCGGAGACCATAGTTTTTTTTTTTTTTTTGGAAAATATGTTTATTGGTTATAAAATGTACATTATCTTATAGTGTGGTTCCGCTGTAAACATATAAAAACTTAACCAGTTCTTTTTTGGGCTTGTTATATAGTTGATTGCGTGATTGCGATACTCCTATACAATCTATTTGTTTATGCTATGGACTTATAATACTATCTTATGCTAAGTATATTGCATATTGTTAGATCTTTGGTGCTAGGAGATTGTTGTTGGTTTGAATCGGGGAAAAAAGCATCTGCTCGGTTGTAGAGTGCAAAACCCCAATGTCGGTGTTTGGTCTTAATTTATTCCTTACTAGCTAACTTAACTAAACTTATAACTAGGGTATATATACAATGCGCGCGTATTTACATCTTAAGTTAGGAGTACTTACAGGGCATGGGTCAGCATTCTTACTATTAGGTTGTTATCCCTCTTTTCGCTGTTTAAGGGACGACTATTGTATTGGGCGTCTGCGAGGTGCGGTTGTTCTGCAGGTACGGAAGGCCTGCATGTGGGGGCTATTGTTAGTGAGCCACCAGTGTTTCTTTCATTGTAGGTGGCAAAAATTGAGTCGGTTTCGGAGCGGTAGTGTCGTTGAGAATTTCAATCGTTCTGGATGTACGGAATATTCATGGCTGGTAAACGCGATTCTCTTGTCTGCTTTGTTATGGCGCCAATGGTAGATTATGGGGGTGTTGTTGTGATCTTGGATAAGTCCGTTTGCGTCGCAGATGGTAAAAGCTTGAGGGGGTAGGTATCCTGTGTTTAGCTGTCGGTGTGTGGTTGTTCTGTCGGGGTTTGCTAGGTCTTTTATAATGTTCTTTTCTATGTGTGGAAGTTTGCTGAAGTAATCTCTGGTCATTTTTATTAGGAAAGCGTCTATTCGGGGTATGGTGGCTGTGTTGTACAGTGTTGTGTTGTTTGTGTAGTGTTGCCAGTTGGTGTTTGCGGATCCGTATATTTGGTTGCAGGCTCTTAGACACTTTCGCACGAAGATTCTCATTCTTTCAAAGAAATTGTTTTGTTCAAAATTGTTTTGGTTTTTCCGGGGAGGTGTTAAAAGCTGATAATATGCGGAATAGTATTGTTTCGCATTTTTGGGAGTATAGTCGAAGGTTCCAGGATCTGTAATAGTTGTTGATTTTATTGACGGTCGTTGTGAGTTCTGTTTGTACGTTATTTACTCAGTTACTTGTGGTACATGTTACTAGGCCGTCTGCGAATGTCAGTACCGCTACCCTATTTGGTTTATTGAATTCAAATGCTTTCAGGAGATCGCTGGTGTAGATGTTGAATAGGATTGGGGAGTTGACGGTGTCTTGTTGCAGTCCTTCTGTTATGTGGAATGTCTGTGTCGATGTTGTCTTTCCGTCCCATGTTATGAATTTTTTGTCAGTTGTCATGTGTGTATGAGCCATTTAGGGAATTGTTTACGGTGTAGCTTAAACAGGAGTCCGTTGAGCCAGGCCGAATCGAAGGCTTTTCCTAAATCTAGTAGGGTTGCACCTACTAGCTGGTTGTTGCTGATTTTGTTGTTTATGTCGGAAATGAATTTATGGATGACATTGGTTGTTGAGTGTTTGTGACTGAAGCCGAATTGGCAGTCTGGTAGGATGTTGTCTATTGTGCAGTGTTGTGATATTTTGTTGTTGATGACGGTTTCATAAACATTACTTAAACTTGGTGTTAAACTAATTGGCCTGTAGCTGGAGGGGTCGGTCGGATTTTTGTTTCTCTTTATTACTGGGAGGACTTTGGCTGTCTCCCAGATTTTCGGGAAATAGCTATTGTTTATGGCGTTGTTGAATAGGATTGCGAGGTGTGTTATTATTTTATCCGGTAGGTGCTTGAGCTCTATCGGCGGGATTCGGTCTGTCCCAACGGAGGTTTTGTTTGGGAGTCTTTTGAGTATGTTGTTTATGATGAAGGGGTTGCAGAATAGTGAGATTTCGTCGTCTGTGTCTTCTGGGCTTTTGTCGTTGTTTAGTTCTGAGAATTGTGTGATGGTGGTCTTGGTGAGTCGGTTCGTTGTAAGTTCGTATGATAGGGTGCGAGCCGTATTGTCTATTATTTCTTTGAGTCTTGTCCCGTTGTTTAGGGGTCGGGGGGGAGTTGATCGTTTCGTAATAGGCTCCTATGACGTTACGTTTGTCTGTCAGTGTGGTTAGGATGTAACAGTCTTTTGTTTTTTGGAGGGTAGCTATGTTGCATTTGCGTCTGGCTAGTATTAGGTTGTCGTTTTGTTTTATATGGATGTCGTCTATTGTGGATGGTGATTTGCGTCTGAAGATTGTGTTGATTTTTGGGAAGGTGTTTTCTAGGGTCAATTCGGTTGATCACGTTTGTCCAGTATTTGTTTATGCCTTTGGTGAATTCGGTTTGTAGTTTTTTTTTTAGGTGTTTGTGGGTGTTTTTGGCTATTTTGGTTATAGTTAATTGTTAGTTGGGGTCTGTTAGGTGTAATTTCTGTAGTAATGTTGTTAGTGTTTTTTTGTGTTTTTGAAATTTGGCGATTTTTCTGTTGATGTATATAGTGGTGATGTTGCGCGTTTTGAATTGGGGTGTGTGTGTGTGTGTGTCTATTGCGTTCGTTATTGCTTCTGTGGTGGCTAGCAGGTTGTTGTCTATGCTCTGATGGATAGGTTGCGGTCGGTAGGGATCGTGTTTGTGTAGTTTTGGTCTATGTCTTTTGTAAAGGCTTTTCATCTAGTATGCCAGGTCGTGTTTATTTTCCCATTTTTTAAAGTATCGTCCTCTCTGATTGTTTGTTTTGTCACCCCAGTCTGTTAGTTTAGTGTTATGGTCTCCGGTTATTATGTAGTTGTTGTTGTCATCGTGAAGTTTAAGAGATTGGCATAGATGGTCGAATTCTGTTATGTAAAGTAATCTGTTGTCGTTTGTCGCGTATGCGCTTACTATGTAGAATGTATAGTTGTTTATGGTCTTGATTTTTATAATTGTGTATTCTAATATTTTGTTGTCTGTTGAGGAGGGGGAGTGAATTGGTTCGTGTGGTATGCTGTTTTTAACTACGATTGCGGTTCCTCTGTCTTGGATTGCGTTGGGCCTATCTTTCCTATATAACTCGTAGTTTCTAAATGTGAGGTTATATGAGGTTGAGTTTAGTTCAGATAGAAGTACGATGTTGTGGCTGTGTGTTTGTAGAAATTGTTTGAGGTCAAGTCTCCGAGGGTGTGTTATTAGTGAATGTACGTTTATTGCTGCGAGGTTTATTGTGGGGGGGGGGGGGGGCTAGCGGCGTTTTTATTCATTGTGTCTATCGAAAAGTGTGCTCAGTACGAATTCTAGTTTTTCTGAGTTAATTGCTACTTGCGCGGCTAATTGTTGAAGCTGTGAGGCAATGATTGTGGTTATTTCTGACTTGAGGCTGGTAATCCACTCGATGGGGAGGCTGGTGGCTGGCTTCTCGGCTTGTTGTGGGATGGGCGTTCTGTCGGTTCTGCGTGGGTCGTTGGTGGGTGTTGGTTGCTGCGGCGCGTTTGATTCCTGGCCTAGCTGCTGGATTGATGGTGCCTCTCTGACCATTTGGGCGAAAGAGCGGTCGCTTGTGACGGCTGTTGCGATTTTTTGGATTTTGTTGTTTATTTTTAAATTGTTATGGCTGCGTGTGTCGTTTTTAAGCTTTATGGCGAATTTAATGTACGGGCAACCTTTGTAGGAGGCAGGGTGCCTGCTTTGGCCGCAGTTGGCACATTTACGGTTGCCGCGATTGGCAGAGTTTGTGAGGGGACAGTTGCCTGGCCCGTGATTTTGGGCGCATTTTGCTCAGCGGTATTCTAGGTGGCAGTTTTTACTCGCATGACCGAGGCGTTGGCATTTTTTGCACTAGAATACTTGTGGCTTCCTTAGGTACTCGCATTTTTTTTTTTTGGTATGCGAGTGTTTTTATTTTAAATATTGCTGCGGTCCGGCTATCTCGGCTTAACTGTACCAGGTGGTGGTATTTTTCTGGGTTTTGTTTGCTATATGTGAATTTTGAGACGCTGATTATTTTGGTGTCCGGAAGATTGAGTTCTTCGATCTCTTTTTGAATGTCTCCTGAGGAGAAGTTTCCTCTGACTCCTTTTAGTATGATAGATTTCGGTTTGTGTTCCTTGGGGGTGTAAGTGTAGAAGTGTGTTTTTGATTCGGTGAATGTGTCTATTAATGCTTTGTAGCTCAGGAGGTTTTTCACGTATATTGTGTGGTTGTTCTTGTCATTTTCTTCTATTGTGAAGTCCTATTTCTTGATGTTTGACACCAGTTCGGTGTGAATTATTGTTTCTATGGTTGTGTTGACAGTATAGATTGGTGGCGGTGTGTACGCTTTCGTTTTGTTTTGGATGTTGGTTGTCTGTGCGTTTGGGGTATTTTCGTTTAAATCGCTATCGCTGTCGTCCGAAAGTGGTTGGTACTACTGGTTGGTCAGGGTTAGTTCATTTGTAGAGATGGTGGGATTGGGCGGTGATTTTCGTGTCTTTTTGAGGATTTCCCAAGCGCCTCCGGTGGGGCCTTTTTTGGCTGCATCGGTCGGGTTCGGGGGTGTCCTGGGGGATGGCGCTGGGGCTCCTTTTTCCCTGGCTGTTGCTAGGTTTAGCTGTGGAACATTTGTGTGGGCTATCGCCCTGTTGTTTTCTTTCAGAATGTCCTTAAACATTCTTTCTAATTGTCCCGTTTTTAATTTTGGGATTTTCGAGGCCGAGGAGGTTCCCGGCTTGATGCTGTTGTCCTCCGCACTAGTTCCTATGTTTTCCTTGTTGCTGGCTAAGCGTCTCTTGGACGCTGCAGCGATTTGGCTGCCATTGCGATGTTGCTTTGAACTTAGGGATGTTTAATATTACATAATATATTTTTACGACATTTATAACTTAGTTTTTCACGGAAAAATGCCGAAAAAAGTGGTTTTTATTTTTTCCTACTATGACGCACCAATCGCACGAATTTGAAAAAGATTGAGCAGAATACTTAGGACAATACCTTGTTGCTAAATTAATTCTGTTCTAGCCACTATTTGATTTCCATATGAAATCTGCATTTTTTCGTGTATTTCGATTGTTACAGCCAGAGTTTGCAACGCAAAAATCTGAAAACGACTCAAAGTATGTGGTTTGGTGTCCGAAATGTATCAGATTTTTTACAAAACTTTAAATTGTCATTAAATGGGGAACATGGGCCAAAAACTGAATTTTCGTTTTTCCTCTATAACTACCCTTACAGATGAGCTATAGGGCTAAAACTTGGCTGAAAGATATCTTGTTTGGTAGGCTATCGAAAATCTCTTCCAGGGCAGATTTGGACCTCAAACTCGGCTATAGCCTTTTAATTCAGACTATATTTGTCTTGTTTGGTAAATCGCGTAATCTACAAACCCTTAATTATTGCCCAATATCCTAATCTAATAATTGAATGTTCCCACACGATACAATCTTACAGCTCCGATTGTATAAATTGAAATATACATAAGTTACGAGGCCTACTAACTATCCTAGCGGGTCCCTGATTTCGCATCAGGGTTGTGCGCGACAAACCTTAATCCAACAAAGATTTCTCCAATCTAGTGGCTCCCCAGTTTCGCATTGGGTTTGTCCACGAAAACTATAGCATCCTAGTGGCTCCCCAATTTTGTATTGGGTTCTTTCGCATCCTACAGCTCCCTGATTTGGCATTAAGTTCGCCTTGAGTCATCCAACCTCCCAGCGGCACCCCAATTTCGCATTGGGTTCATCCGCGCTGTTACACAACTTCCTAGCAGCTCCCCGGTTTCGCATCGGGTTCACCTGCGTGTCTCTCCCAGTGACTCCCCAATTTCGCGTTGGGTTCGTTCATAAGGTTTCATCCTCCTAGCAGCACCCCAGTTTCGCATTGGGTTCGTCTGCGCTTGAATCCAACCTCTCAGAGGCTCCCTGATTACGCGTCAGGTGCGTCCTCGACGTGTATTATCCTAACGGTTCCTCAATTTCGCATTGAGTTCGTCCGCGTACCTAAAAAATCCAAACAATATTCGTAGCCCTGGCTCGTAACAAAGGTAACGTGTCTAGTACGATTTGTTGTGGCTAATTTCACCGGCTGAAAGTGCTGGATAACTATTGGTATGTTATTATTTACTTACCTGTGGCATGGGTCTGGATGTACGTAACTGCATAGCATGGTGCCTCTAAATGTCCTCATTTCCTGTGTGCATAACGGTTGCGTTTCATCAATTTTTTTGCAACCTTGTACAATCTAGCTGCATTTGCAGTCAATTGGCACTTTTTCATATTGTCTTGGAGCAGTACATTTCTGTGGCTCTTTTGTGGAGTTGAACACTGTTCTAACTGTTTTGATATTGATGAATTACTTGGACCAGCTTCATTATGTTCATTAATATCCCACGCGGTGCTTCACAAATTGTTTGAATTATTTCTACATGATTACTGTCTTGACTTTCCAGTAACGTAGGAGAGGCTGGATATTCTTCTGCTTCTATATAGAAATTGTGCCTACCACAAAACGGATTTCAATTCGAACATTTAATGAGACCGTTTTACGAAATCGTTTGCGTTCATTTAGTCAAGGTTTCTGATTTTAATGTAATTTCGAGTCTCAATAATAAACACAAGTTATTATCGTTCATTGAAGCAGATTGTCATGTTTTGTTGAAATCTTCATTTCTTCGCCTTCAAGGTCATCCCAAGGTCATGGTATACTAGGTCGTTGAATTCGTCTTGACACAGGCTATAATACTGTTAAATCAAAAATACAAAGTGCCATTTTAAAAAAAAATGAAGGTGACCTTGACAATACTATGAAAAAGAACTTTCAACTTTTATTGAAAATATTGTTGTCAGATTATCGCAAGTACTTAAAAAACCATCAAAAGTGTTACGTGGGACACCTTGTATAGTGTAATAATGATACATATTGTGTTAGTATTCCAAACCTCTCGACATCTTTTAAAAATATATTTTTAAGTAGTTCTTAAGTTGCATTATAATATAATACCTCCTTTTAACAAGTATCTTAATAACTCCACGAAATAAATTTTACTTTTTAGTGCAATGGGTACAAAATAGTGGACAATGCGGAGTGTGTGGCGATCCTTATCACTTTAAAGATCCGAGACCACACGAAGCAGGTGGTGAATACGCGAAAGGAACAATTGTTAGACACTACACGGCTGGTCAGGTAATTAATTAAAATTTTAATCTAATTAAAAAAAAAGATATACAATAAAATTTTGAAAAAAATTAGACTTAATTTTCGAGAAAATCGTGTTACATCCAATAAGATTTAATTCGCTGTGTAACCTATACGACTTTCTTTCGCTATAAGTTAAAAGCTTCGCTTTGTTCTCGAGTGGGCCAGGAATGAATAGCAAGAATGTGTCAGAGGCTTGAATGTAGCAGCAAACTACAAAGTGGTCGGCTTTCGTTAAAAAAAAAAAAAAATAGAATGTTCATACCGTCTCGTTGCGGCATTAATTGGAAGCGATGCCGAGCGGACAATTTCCAAAGATCGAGAGAGGATAAAGATTTTCTTGTTGCGAAAAAAACGTCGTCATCTTATTTCGAAAGAAAACTGTTGTGGTGGAAATATCACCACGTACGCCAATGCATACATTTCTTCTAAGAATTTCTCTTTCCTTTCCAAATCTGTCACGCTATTATTCTTTATTTCTTGTCTGCTAGTCGCACATTTGGTGGCCGGCCCTTCAAGAATTTCCAATGCATCCTTGAAAACGTCGCCAGGGTCCTGGTTTTCGTTAGTCTCGGTCCTTCGCCTACCTCTTAGCTTTCTCTGTTTATGACTCTTTTCCGCTGTCCCTATTGCTGTCATCGTCTTCTCAAGTTTTCCTTTTCTATTCTCCTTTCTTTTTCTCGCGGTGGAGTAACCGAAAGAAATCTCGGTTTCTGAAGCAAGGATGACGTCACAAGATGGCGGAACGCCTCACGACTGGCAGTATGCTGCCGAATATTGCAAATTACTCCACGATCAGGTAGAAATTCGCAATGTGGGCTCTGGACAGACCTAGATTGGACTTTTAGGAAAGACAAATGACCACTTTTAAACTGCTCATTGCAATATTGAAGCGTCAATTTGTCAAGATTTTGACCCTTGCAAGTTCATATACGTATATGGATTTCATGTATGTGTGTGGTTACACAGAGTCGACCAACCGGCCGCCTTAAGAAGTTAAGGCTACTTCTTTCGGATTTTTAAAACACTACCACATAGAACAAATAATTTCTGGCGATAATCAACGTAAACATCCGATAATTATATTAATTTTACTTTTGCTGATTGTTTATTTTTCTTGTTAGATTCGTTTTTATAAATATGAAGGTCAATCCGACGAAGGTTATAAACATTTTGATGGAAACATATAACAGTAATAATAACGAGAAAACACCCACGAATGGGAAGGAAATTGAACTGGCACACATTATTATAGATCTGATTGATAGGTACAGAGAAGCAGGGTACATGAATTTCGAAACGCAACAACAATTAATATTCGATAACCTAACAGACGAACCGACTTCATTTAATGTTCCCGAAGAAGATTTGGAAGTCCAGAAGAAATGGAATATGTAGACATTGATTTAGAATATAAGAAGTAAGCTGTAGATTATTGGAAGAGTGGAAGAAAAAGACCACTAAACTTCAAAAGTGTAAAAAACCAATACAAGAAATTGAAGAGACAATCAGATTTATACAGATGGGAAGAACAAATTAATAAAGGCGGAGGTCGTTACGATAAACTTAAAGCAATTGCACATGGTACACTTGAAAAATGTATTGTAGCAAGAAATAATAAAATTTTGGTATACGACATAGATTTGAGACGGTGGGCAATGAACGAAAATTTATCAATAAATTTAGCAGGATTTCAGGCATCGTCCTTTTGGTTGTGAAAGTTTAAAGAAAACTATAATATAGTATCAAGAAAAACGACGAAACTCGTTACCCGCCATCATAGTAACCATTTAACAGATTTGGCTGCAGCAGCAGAAGATTTTATGTGTCATGTGAAAGGGTATTTTGAAAATTATGGTGCAAGCAATATTTTCAATAGTGATCAAAGTGGGTTCCAGTTGGAATTGCACTCTGGTCGAACACTTTCACACAAAGGTGAAAAAAAAACGGGTGCTCTTGGATATCATCAACAACTCACAGCTACATTATCCAGCCCACAATTTCAGCTGATGGACAGTTGCTATCGCTATTGTATATTGTTTTGAAAGAAGTCAAAGGGCAGTTAGGACCTCGTGTATGAAGAAGTGTGTTCACGGCACCTAATGTCCACATTGAAGCTTCCACATCGGGTAAACTAACGAAAGAATTATTTAGAACGTGGTTGACTGAAGTATTTCTCCCATCTGCTCCAGAAAATTCCCTTTTACTTCTTGATTCATGGAATGGATATAACGACGAGATCATACGTAACGCCCTCCCAGAGAACAAACAATTAGAGGTATTAACGATAACAAAAAATACGACGCCATTAATACAACCACTTGACGTGTATGGGTTCCGCATTTGGAAGAATTTTGCACGAAAACTTTCCGATCTTGCAATATTATTAAATATTGATATCAATCTACACGCAAGAGATAATATTATTAAACTACAGTCATTAATCCACAACCAATTATCAGCTGCGCGTTATAAACGGCTGTTTCAATATGCTTGGTTCCGCAGTGGATATCTAGAAGAACGACCACGAGAATTTGAAAATCCCGTAGAGTTCTCCTTTACAAAATTAGATGATCTAACGTGTTTCCATTGTTCAAATGTAGTTGTACTTAAATGTTCTTGGTGCAAAGAACATTTATGTTTTTCTCATTTTATCCTTGAGTATCATTATTGCCAGAATTATGTAGAATAATCTATGTAGAATAATCAGAAATTCACAGACGAATTGGCTTTAAAAGTCGGTACCCTTACTCCACCGCGGTAATTAGCACCGCGTCACGCTGCTACCTGCGCCACCTTCTTTAGCTACTAATAAAACAATAAACGAAACATAACCCAGTGGTATTGTTTAAA
>JAQQRO010000077.1:0-12573 GCA_028454255.1 Halictus ligatus
ATTGGAACGTCTAAACGAAAATGAATCGTGGAGAAACGTCTCCATACGTAACATAGCCAATGCGAAGCGAAGAATGTTATCCGAAAGGTGCTGGTCCGGGGGTGAAAAGCCGATGCAAGGGGTGCACGGGTGAGGTGAAAAACCCCGGTCGCCCCTAGAAAGTATAATCTGTTTGGACTCTCGTCGTTCGTCGGTGACACGTATCGTCTACGGGAACAGCGTCGGGGACATCGTCAGCGTCAGGTTACCATCGGAAGAAGGGATGAAAGTGCAAGCCTGCGGGAGGGGTGGGCCTCGAACAGAGCGGAGCGCCGGTGTTTGCCGGTGGCGAGGTTAGAGAAAAATGTATTATCGATTTCGCCGGGTATCGATATCACTGGGCATTGTTCGCGGGGATCGGACACACGCCGGCTGGCTTTTGCTGTTTTATGTCAGCGACCCGCACGAAAATATCGCGCTAACGACGGCTTTTTCGAGCGGGCTGCGAGGGCTCGCAGTTCTCCGAGGCTGAGAGCGGGACGCCTGGAAAAAAACGATAGACGATAGACAGCTACGGCAAAACCTGATGCCGGGACAAATCGTTGGACGCGAGCTATGATGACAAAGTACGATGAGCCGCGGCCGAACGATAGCGCCGCGGATGAACGATGCGCTGAACGCGGCCCCGCGAACTATGTTTTTTTTTTCCCACCCCCGACTCGTACACCGTTTTTCCACGTTTCTAAACACCGTCCCTTTCGGAAACGCTCCGACACATTTTTCCCCCGCGAGAAATGTTTGTTATCAAACTCGGCTGCATTTCGTTCGGCGAACTATCTTGGAATTTCGGAAGCGGAAGGTCGATCGCGCAGATTTTGATCGAAAAGCCGGAACAACGTTCTACCAGAGACACCTAGAAATCGGAAAATTTGTTACAGGTGAACATTTGTGACGGAATTTATTATCTTACATTTCACAGTCATTAATTTTTAACTACGCGGCTTTGAAATGGCTCGTGGCTTATAGCATTGCAGCGGCACGCATTGACTTGAAATTTAAAAATACTTTACAATTCTATTGTTTGTTTAATTTGTCTTTTTGTGGTGCTAGATGTTCGTTTAGTGTCTCTGATCCTTTCAGAATTACACCTCAACCTTTCATTTCCTTATCCATCTTGATTGTTCAATACGTTAAAGTAAGTTACTCTTTAATTTAGTAGAAATAAGCGGAACGTAGTAAAAGATTTTTAAATGGATAAAATAAGTTCAGTACGTAAATTCGATAATGTTAATATTGACTGAAACCCATTAAAAGCATATATTATTATTGTATTAAATTTTGTATGATTTCAAACGGGAATCTGAGATTGTCATACACATTTCCCAATAATTCCTTTATCAATCCAACTAAAACTAAACGACAATATTTTTCTCCTGAATGCCTCATATTTTTAACTCTCTGCGGACGACGATTTTTGAAAAGTACTAACACTATTTTCTTCAGAGAAATGAATAATACGTCCCCATTTCTTGGTGCGTAGATTTGCAGATAATTAAGTGACATGTCTGCAATTTCAGGATTTATAATATACAATCCTACGATTGTTTCCGTTTTATCGACAATTTCGCATTCTGATCGAACGCATGACAGAGAAGCTAAGCGAGGGAAGAGCAGTGAAGAAAAGTATAGATAGAGATGTATTTAATTTATTAATCGTAACGTCATTGAAAAGTTCAGGGCAAGAACTGCGAAAGGAACGGTTAAGGGGACAGTAAATTACAGTTCGCGGTCCTAAACCTCAGATTTTGGTGTGTTCGGTTCGCAGGAATCGTCAGGCGCTTCTTTCGGTTGTACTCGACCGCGAGGGTCTCTCGTAAACTGAAACGTAAATTTTCGGCGTTTAGGGGAGGCGAACAATCGATTATTACTTTGTGCTTACGCTCGCCGGAGCGATAAAGAACGAATGGCCATCGTGAAACGGCGCCTTTTAAGAAGCCATAACTCTTTCGCCTCCCTTCATTTGCGAATAGATAATTCGTTGGTGGCAGAGGCGGCCCGAGAATCACCGGACAACCGTGACTCAAGACCGTAAAATGACTTATCGCCGCCATCTTGGATCCGCTCTTGGTCCACGATGTTTAAGTTTAGCGGATATCGTTCTTCTTTTTTCACGGACGATTTAACCGGCGAATTTTTTGCCGGCGCACAATGCGATATTTTAGCGGAAGGAAATTATTGCGTCAGAGGAAGATTAAATTTCGATGGTTTCATTCGTATCTTTGTTCACGAAAAACACAACATTCAATTTAACAACGCTCCTACGCAATGAATCTTTTCTAAGCGAATTAAATCCTTCAACCAAAATAGAACAATTAAACATTGCACAGTCGAATAAGATGATGTTATTAAAATCATTCAAATACTGATGTCCAAAAAATGGTGAAAGATTCCAGGATTACAAGTTAGAGAAAACACTTTAGCTACTAGAAGTCTATTAACAGACTCTTTGATTGCTATCACAAGTGCTGTACAAACATAAAAATTTTCTTTCAAACAATACTGTCAAAGAAAATTTTTTAGACCATATTATTGAAGATGTACAAATGAAGCAATTCGCCATGATGCAATGATTAGCAATATGCGCAGTCTTTCCTAGTTCGTTATTCGTTCGTAATCGAGTTTCGTAACACGCGCATAAATCGCTTAAAAGAATCAAAATAATGAACGCTATTACGTGCGAGCATAATTCTTTCGCGGAGGACTACAAAGGGAGAAATAATTGCGCGACATTGAATTCGCGAAGGGAAACGGCCGATTATTAGGATAAACGAGCCCGTAATGTTTAAGAGGAATTGACGTTTGTACGTGGGGAGAAGCGCTCATCAACGCTCGATTGTAGCTGGAAATAAAAAGGAAGGGAAATCCTTTTGAAAGGCAGAAAAACCGACGTTTAACGCGGCGAACCGCGTTCGACGTTGCGCAAGGATAATAGAACGGAAATCGGAGAAGCGGCTTAAAGAAATTCAGGCGCAAAGCAACCCAGCTGGTTGCGTTCTAATTCGTCTTTGTGAATCTCAAACACTGCGCCATACTTTGCCAATCTAGAGGAAATTAAATTTCGATAATAATCCGGACTTTTATTTAGATCTCGTAATTGATGCCTGCGATTTTTATGTTACATCAAAAGCCGCAGTTCAGTCATTAATTCTGAAACCACCAAAAAAGATGAATCTACCAAGGAAGATGTTTAGATAAGTTCGCTAGTATAATATAGTATTAACTACGGGATCTTTATGCGAAATAAATATATTGTGCATTTGTTATAAGCTATAGGAACCGCTAAAAACGTTTTCTTTAATCATTTCACCAGGTCGAGAGTAATATATTTCCATCTTTCCACTGTGTCAAATCGCAGCTAATCATTTCATGTCACAAAAGTGCCATTCAATATAGATTTATCAATACTGAAGTTAACTAGATTAAAACATGAGGTGAAAACTGAATTATTAAGCGGCTCACAATTTTTATTAAAATCTCCGATCGCTTTGGTGAAACACATTCGCGAAACGTTTACAAGTGTCGTGCTCGTCGCCAGAGAAATGACCAATTAAATGCAACAGTTTTCCCGGGATCGTCGCGCAGGATTCCCCGAATCCTAGCGTCGCATAATTCGACCGAAAGATCCGCGTTCGATCCATCAACGGCGGGATCCCGGTGAACTCCGAAAGACAAAATATCTGGAATTCCGGGCGCACAGGTTTCCGAGATTCGATCGTGGGTCCCGGTCAATCTTTCCAGGTAATTGGCCACTCCCGTTAACGAATGTTTTAATCATCCCGCTGGCTCGCAGCGTTTGAACCCACGACTCCCCTAACGATTGACCGAGGGGGTGGGGAGGGAAGGCACCGACGCGACGACGATCCGGAATTCTTCTCGAAATGAAACGAATCGCTGCGGAAAGTGGCGAAATCGTGGGGCCCCCGTCGATACCCGGTAAGACGGACGTCGGAATCGAGGAAGAAGAAAAGGAGACGACGACGAGAGAGAGGACGGCATAGAGGCGAAGGGGGACACGAGAGCTCAACCCTCGCAACAAGCCTGAAGGAGGGCGGGCGGCGCGAGGAGGGGTTCGGGAACAGGTTCGTACATTCTAAAAGGACGGCGTGATTCGACTGCGTGGCCAGTGTCGCGTCCCGATCCCCCGAATTCGGGAGCCGGTGTGTAAGAGACCGGCCTTTATAATGAAGCGATAGAATGTGAAAAATTCGCTAGCTCGACAAGCGGACGCGCGTTCGAGCGTTTTCGAGCGCATTGTAAAAAGGGTGGAGCGGTATATAAGAGTCCACCGGGGGGACACAGAGGGGGGACGGATGAGAAAGAGAATGGTGGGAGAGAAGAAGAGAGAAAGAGAGAGAGAGAGGGGAGAGAGGTCCGTAGATTGGAGGCGCGCAGCCCAGGTTGGAAAGGCGAAGGACGAGGATGACGAATTGCGTGGAAGCCACGGGATAGCCTCGGGCGATCCGTGGAGGCATTCATAGAAGACGATTTGCGGACTCGGTTCGTGAATCTTTGGTACCTTTTTACCCTTTTCCTTGGCCGGCACCGGGTGAGAGCAGGAGATGACGGGAAGGACGAGAGACCAGATGAGGCAGGGATGGTCGGGATGGACAGTAGGCAGGAGGAAGAAGGTGAGGAGAAGGGCCGGGGGGGTGTTATTAGCGAGTCGACCCTGGCGGCTGCCACGAAGGACCACACACATCGTCGCGTCGCGAGGAGAGAAACGGCAAGAGAAAGGAAAGGGAGAGGCTTGGAGGAACGGAGAAGGAAACGGGAGAAGAAGGAACCGAAGGGGAGAAAGACTGAGAAAAAGAGAGATAGAAGAAGAGGGACAGAAGGAGAGGAGGATAGGTTTCTTCTTTGCTCACCGCTCGGACGTCCCCGGTGTCTGTTGCGTGCACCAACTGGACCTTCTTCTCCTTTCTTTCTTTCTTTCGGTCAATTCTGTTTACCCGCTTCCTTCCTCCCTTCCTTCTTTCCTTTCTTCCTTCCTTCCTTTCTTCCTTCCTTCCTTCCTTTCTTCCTTCCTTCCTTCCTTCCCTCCTTCCCTCCTTCCTTCCTTCCTTCCTTCCTCCAATCGCTTTTCGACCGTTTCGCCCAAGCCCCGCTACCATTATGCACTCTCTTCACGGACGCCCGTTACGTTTTATGTCTTTATCCCCGCGCCGCTGTGTCGATTGAGATGAAAGTGCCGACGACACGGACTCTCCTATGACCGCGGCTCGTCTCGATCCCGAAGACCTGTCTGTAATTGAGCAGAAAACGGTCATCGCTGCTCGATTATCGAACACACGCCGAACGCTCCTCGCCTTTTAACGCGGAGAATTAACACGACGATTCTACACGATCGCGAGATCCACGCGGAAACGTCGCACTGCGGGGGAAATCCTTATCAACGGATCTTCAAGGAATTACATTCGGTTAACGTTCGAGACGTTTCTCCAAATTGTTGCGCAAACATGCTACAAATAGGAATCCATTACCCCTGGTGCGATTTTTACATCTTCTTCATGAACAGATGATTTTATTACTCTTAAACCGTTGTGATTGTGTGGTATTTTCATCTCGCCAAATCTCGTCAATTTCTGTGTGAAAACAGTGCTACTGATACAACAAAATGTAATTTTTGTTTGCAATTTGTTGGAATCGTGCTGGTGTGTTCTTTGTGTATTTTCCATTCATTTGTGTTTATTCATTTTAAACTGTTATTAATATATAGTATCTTTTATTTGGCCAGGTCTCTTTTCATTATAGATGGGTTTATATTCTAGAAATATATAATCTAGTATATTCTAGTATATCATAGTATATTCTAGTCTACTCTATACGTATGTACGTATACATGTCACAATACGTTGTTCATAGGCCAGAAATATACATTCTAGTATATTCTAGTATATCATGGTACATTCTAGTTTACTCCATACGTATGTATACATGTCATAATACGTTGTTCATAGGCCAGAAATATACATTCTAGTATATTCTAGTATATCATAGTACACACTAGTTTACTGTATACGTATGTGTACGTGTCATAATGTACATGTTTAATCGTGATATAATATTTTTGTGCGATTAAAAGTGTCTCCAAACACGCCAGCAAATGCCAACAAAATGGCTGATTCTTTGACTCTGGCTTTCGAAATCACGCTCCCAACCTCGCGATCATTTTCGACAAAAAGATCATCGCGTTCAACTCGCGGGGTAATCTATATTGCTCGATCGGCTTAAGGCTATTCACAGCCATGATTTCGAGAAAGGAAATTCGCCTGGAATCGCTCAGATCCCAATCGTCGTTTAAAGTCTCCCGGACAGGCTTTGACGTTTATACTGATTCCTAGTAGATCGGCAGTCGGACGATGCTCCCGGCCAATGAGAAGACAACGAAGCGCATCGTCTCGAGCATCATTATCCATTCGAGTCTCCGCGGTCGGATATCATGGAGCCGTCCTAGCTGCCATTACCAGGGATTAACGTCACCCGGCGGGAATTAAGCCTGATTTTAATTGCACGTTGATGTTTCGGGGGCCCCCTGTGAAAAAAGGCCCGTTGTACCCGCACTCGGGCCACCGGTGGATCGTTTTATCGGTCGCGCGGTTGAAAGGGTGTCACTCGGCTCGCACGGTATTCCTCGTGGACGTTGCTTCGGGGACATCTCGAAAAGCTTATGTCTTTGCTACCGTTATCGGGGATTAACGTCAGTCGCCGGAGGATGCGATTCAAATTAACCGGGAGACCCATCTTGAAATTTCGCTCGCGATCCGAGCACGCTTTTAAAATTCTTGATCGAATATCTTTCGAGATCTTCCCCCCAATTAGGGGGATTACGCGCGGAGAGGCGCACCTGAAGAAACAAGGGGGCTGTGACTTTCAGTAGGCTCTTCCAAAGAAACGCAAACGAATTTCGAGGAGGCTGAAAAGATGGGGAAGGACGTCGCAAGGTGAGTGATCGTGGCTCGTACGCGTACATCAATGGACTTTCGAATATTTTACAAGTATCCTGTCAGACAACAAAGTAAATTCTAGATACTCTACGACGTTACATACTGTATTCCGGCTAATTTCCGGTTTTCCCTCGAACAGGGACATTTCTAAAACCTCAGGGATCAACCTAAAAATTGAAAAAATATATTTTCTGAAATTTTCAAGCAAGACCAGCCGACACAACTCGCGCAAGTCGATCGCGCGGTTTAAACCGGTGGATCGGTAGTCGCAGGTTTGATAGCGTTTCCATGTCGCGTCAGGCCCGGAGCGTGATCCTCGTTGTTTGTCAGATTTTTGTCAGTCGTGCATGGCTGCCTACCAATGATCCATAAGCGTTCTTCGACCGGCGGGCACGCGATTCCCGTTTATTTTCGATCGACTTCTGGATTTGCGTGCTCGAACCAGCTCGCATTTCTGCCCGCGTCCTTTAATTCCGCGCGTAGGACATTGTCCGCTTTAATTACCCGCGCCTCGTCGTCGATGGTGGCCAGATGAGCTGCGAGGAGTGCGAGGACAGAAGGGCCGCGGCCCTTCCTCGTCCCTTCCTCGAGGACTCTTCTCTTACGCGCCGCGTCGGCCCGACAGAATGGCCGAGATTATATTGCGGCGAACGCGGCAGACTTCAGGGCCCAGAGCCGGACAAATTACTTAGTAATACTCTTCACCGAAAATTTCGCGCCAGCTGCGGTTTTGCGGTGCAAGCCGGCCAAGCAGTCGCGTGAACCGATGCTCTGCGGTCCCGACGCGTTACCAGACTGAAAAGCTCTGCCCCCAGGACGCGGCCGCATAATGGCCAGCTGAAGACACTGCAAAGTCGCTTTTTTCAGGTTCGGGACGACTAATGACTTCATTCGTTACGACACACCTTCGGGACGCAGTCGGTTCAAATCTGCTCCTCTGGATCTTTGCGCAGGAATTAATTCTCTGTATCATCTTCTCCGGACGGTGAAACTAACCCCCGAAGAATGATCGCTTTGTAATGCAACGTTCCTGGTGTTGTTTCAACATTTTTCGCAAAAAAAGCTCTGCCCCCATGGCCAAAACTGTAGGTTTAAAAGTACAATTTAACACGTTCGTCGCCGCGTCACCCGTGTGCAGGTGACGGAATAATTCCTGCAGCTTTTAAAATGAATTTTTACGTTGATATATTCATTGTACTAAACTCTATTAGGATCTGTAACATGCAAGAAAGTTGGAGGATTACTCAGTATCATATTAGGTCTACCGGCAAGTTCTGTCCGTTTTTTTTAATTGAAAGAAAATAACACAATTTTCATACATTTAATAATATTTATTGTAGAATATACTTTCCATCGTTTTAGGAGAGTATGTACTGTGTGTAAATGCAATGATAAAGAGAGATAGTCAACCGAAGTCAATTTGTAGTGTCATTTGGTGTGACACTGTCCGACAGAACTTTCCGGTAAACCTAATACATTTAATTTTTTGCAATTTTTATTTCTTCAAATAACTTGCTTTGATTTTATGGAATTTTTGGGGTTTCTAGTTGGGCGTTCAAAGTGTTAAAAGTGAAACTAACCCCCGAAGAATGATCGCTTTGTAATGCAACGTTCCTGGTGTAGTTTCAACATTTTTCTCAAAAAACTGCTCTGCCCCCAGGACGCGTGATGGCCAAAACTGTAGGTTCAAAAATACAATTTAACACGTTCGTCACCGCGTCACGGAATTATTCGTGCAGCTTTTAAAATGAATTTTTACGTTGATATATTCATTGTACTAAACTCGATTAGGATCTGTAACATGCAAGAAAGTTGGAGAATTACTCAGTATCATATTAGGTCTACCGGAAAGGTCTGTCCTTTTTTTTAATTGAAAGAAAATAACATAATTTTCATGCGTTTAATAATATTTATTGTAGAATATACTTTCCATCGTTTTAGAAAAGTATGTACTGTGTGTAAATGCAATGATAAAGAGAGATAGTCAACCGAAGTCAACTTGTAGTGTCACTTGGTGTAATACTATCGGACAGAACTTTCCGAACCTCTTTTATTTCATTAAATAACACTTTGATTGTATGGAATTTTGGGGGTTTCTAGTTGGGCGTTCAAAGCGTTAAAGAATTGTTGCGTAGGGATTTCAATGGATTTAGCCAGGGCTGCCACGATTTTTAATGGGTCAAAGTAGACCGTGCCGTCGGAGGTTTGAAGGTGACCCCGTGGAAGGTAGCCTCGGCGAGAACGCGGCACAATATCCGAGGCACGGTATCGTCTGCGAGCCATAGAAAAATTGCGGAGCCCGCCGCCACGTCGCTCATTCAAGATGAGAATTTGAAGTTTCCCGTGGCGCGTGAGTTTACGATCCATTCGGCTGCTCCAAATAAGGTTCTCGGGGTACGATATTAGGGTGGCGCGGGTATCACGGAGGGTACGGGGAATTCTGAAAACGGGCGTATCTTGGCGAACGCTTTCCGGCAGGAAATCAGTTCTTTATTACCGCGCGGCGGCCAGTTTTAAGGCGCCCCATTCCGCCAGTCAATTACAGCGTTATTTCGTTCGGGGGCCGGTAGTCGGGCAAGGACAGCGAGGACCCGCAATAAGGAGCGGACACCTTCGCAGAGAGATACGCGGCTTTTATCCGACTTTATCCCCGAAAGTTCGCCGGGGCTATAAAGCGTGCGCGCGGGCCAAGCTAAATCAAATTCGTTCCGCGAAACGGTCCTCCCTGGGAAGCATTTCACGCACGCAAACGAGATTCCGCGGCGACATTCCCAATCATTCTTCCGCGCTGCGCACCATTCACCGGGGTTATAAGGCCGATTCCTCGTATCACAAACACACGCGTGCAGAGTGCTCTCTCTCTCTCCTCTCTCTCTCTTTTTCTCTCTCTCTCTCTCTCGGCGTGTTGCTCTCCTTCGTCCCTGCCTCTTCGTTCCGAAGAGGGGAGAGAGCCGATTCCGCGTGCTCCACGAAAAAGAAGCAAAAGGATAATAAGCGGCAAAGAAGGACGAGCGAGAGGAGTCGGTCGCGGCATAAATTATTAACCGCGCTTTTAAAGATTTTTCAAGCAACAGTTCTGATTAACCGTGAAGGAGCGCTCGATAATTTGCGGTCACATTTAAATCACCTGCGTTCCGCGTCCAACGGCCGACTATTTTTTAGCCCGGCGAGTTTATCGTACGTTACGGGATGCTCGGGTTATTTAGCGCCCGCCGAGGGGATGCTTTAACCTCTGTTACTAGATGATTAACAACGAGAAACACTTTGCGGCGCCGGAGGTCACCCACAACGTGCTGGTCCTTCGTGTGGTCGCGGATCTTTGGAAAATCCTGGACTCCTGGATTTTTATGATTTTGTGTTAGGTGTTAGCGCGAGAATTCAATTAGATATCAAGTTTGACGAATGGGCTGATCTTTGTGCAAACTAAAAATTGTCCAAGTCAATTATACGAAATTTCCACTTGTAATAATTTCAGGAAGTTGGAAATAATGTGACAACATCATTCGATTCCTCTAGTATCTTTACAATTTTATATTTGACCAGGCCGTTTTTATCCGCAGTCTATTAATAAAGTTCGATAAAAGATCAATTAATTAACTTAGGATCATAAAGATGCTTTCTTGGCAAATCATTGACTATACTCATTGGACTCGTATTATAAGAAAAATCGCGCAGAATGTGAACAATTGTAGGACGTACAAATTTTTTGAAAGGATGAAGTCGATTTTACTGCTTGGTAGAATTACTTCACGTTTGGTTCAACAAAATTGTATGATAATATTGTACCGCCAACAATGTATAATTGAAGTGAACCATACAATTTCCCCAAATCGTGTATAAGAATGATAAGGTAATCGCTAGACTTTCAAGAGTGACCTCAGACGGTCATGAAGACACGAGGAGGCAGTTTCAGTGTCTCCGCAGTTTTTAGAAAAATGCAAAATGGAACCACACATTGATTATCATCAACGGTACAGTTTCCAAAACGACAAGGTCTGTCCGCATGTTGGACAAACATTTCTGCGACATTTTATTCCAACAATACCGAGGGGGCTGGTTCAAGAGGGGTCGAAAGATCGGATGTGCCGGTGTGCCCGATAAATATTTGAGTGCACAGAGTCGCCTAATCCCCGCTAGCGTTCCCGCGAAGGTATTCGAGCGGGGGCCCAACCGGGCTGGAGAATAGTTTCCGAGAAGCACGAGGACAGTGGCGTGGGAGAGAATCGGGGGAGAGAGAGAGAGAGAGAGAGAGAGCGGGAGAATTGCAAAAGAATCGCGAGAGAGAGAGAGAGAGAGACAGAAAGAGTGAAAGACGTCCTTGGTTGGTTCGCGTGCGAACCGCCCTTTCGGCTGGTCCTCGCGAGGGCATAGGGCATGCGGACAAGGGTCACACGCGTGACATACACGCGCGACTCAGCTCTCGGCGGCCGAGGCTGGCGGTGGTCTGCCAATGGTCCCGCAATATTTCATAATTAGCCGCACGATGCCGGTGTGCGCCGCGCGTGTGTATCCGTGCGCGCACTGGTTACCCGAGAGCGCAGCGTGTCCGCTCGCACCCCCTCTGTCACGCCACGCCACGATGTTGTGCCTACACATCCCCGATTAAATGCCGTATTAACTCCGGGGCCCTTCATATTTTAGGGCCCTTGCACCGACAGGCCCGTAGCCACAGCCAGGAGATGGGATTCCGAGAGGTGGGGAGATTCTACGGATAGCTGCCGCCGCCGCTGCATGATCGCGAAAAAGGGGTTAGCGCGTGCAGAGATACAGGATGCGCCAAAGTTACCGAGCCAATACAACGCTATCACTATTGGGGCCCGTCTATCTTTTTATTGGCCCTATCTGCCCTTTCTCTGTTTGGATCCTCTGCCCAATGATACCTAGAACCTAACTTCTGAAGTCTTGGATCATCCTCCTAAGTCTAGATTAGGTACAAAGCCTCTTGTCCCTTGTCCTATTTGGATATCCATCTCTGTTAGAAGTCAATGACACCTAGGACCTAACTCCTGAGGTCTTGGATTATCCTCCTAAGTCTAGATTAGGTACAGACCCTTATGCCCCTTGTCCTATTTGGATACCTATCTCTGTTGGAAGTCAATGACACCTAGGACCTAACTCCCGAGGTCTTGGATCATCCTCCTAAGTCTGGAATTACGTACAAATCCTTAAGCCCCTTGTCCTATTTGGAAACCCATCTCTGTTAGAAGTCAATGACACTTAGGACCTAACTCCTGAGGTCTTGGATCATCCTCCTAAGTCTGGAATTAGGTACAAACCCTTATGACCCTTTTCCTATTTGGATACCCATCTCTGTTAGAAGTCAATGACACCTAGGATCTAACTCCTGAGGTCTTGGATCATCCTCCTAAATATAGATTAGGTACAAAGCCTCTTGTCCCTTGTCCTATTTGTATACGCATCTCTGTTAGAAGTCAATGACACCTAGGATCTAACACCTGAGGTCTTGGATCATCCCCCTAACTCTGGAATTAGATACAAACCCTTATGCCCCTTGGCCTATTTGGATACCAATCTCTGTTAGAAGTCAATAACACTTAGCACCTAATTTCCAAGTTTCTGGGTCCGCCTC
>JAQQRO010000078.1:0-12130 GCA_028454255.1 Halictus ligatus
TCTCTCTCTCTCTCTCTCTCTCTCTCTCTCTCTCTCTCTCTTACTTTATCTTTCTCACTCTTATATATCTACCTTTCTTACTCTCTCTATCTCTCTCATGTCGCGTTTTTTCATTAAGTTACGTTTAATTATTATTTAGAAGAACGCTATGAAAAACAGAAAATAAAGATTTTAATAGAAAACAAGTATCTCCAACGTCGTTTTTTGTTCCCTAAATTTGAATTGGTTAAATTTTCTGTTCAATGAGAATTTCGAAAATGCAAATTCGAGATCGAATTCAATTTAATCAATTGTTTCGTTGTAAATAAAACTGTCGAATGCAGGTATGCAACATTTTCTGCATATTGTACTTTCTAAACAAATGAACTCCCTCGACAACTATTTATTCTTGTCCGACACTTAATGATATGACGTATAAAGACGTCTCATACGTATGTTCCTTCCCATATTTTACATATCGATGTAATTTTTTAATACTTTTATTATTTAATATTAACAGCAAATATTACCAATAAAATGTCTATTTTTATCCCGGGAACATATCTGTTTGTGGAATTTATACGAAAACTCATCGTTAAGTTTCCCAAATGTCAAATAACAAATAGTATCGTCCGTTACATTGAATTTAATTTAATTCATATGTTGAGGGGTTAATAGTTTTCAAGATATTATTTTCACTATTCCACCGTGTAAATTGTTTATAACCAAGAAAGTTCTCACCATTTTAATCGATACAGATAAACAGAAAAATTGTTAAACAACACTTGATTAAAAAATGTGCTATTTTGCAGTTTCCTTTCTTAATAAAAGCTTCCATTGTTGGCATCAACAAAATGTTTCAACAATCTTTTCACATCTTGCCGATTTTGTAAATGGTTGTAAATGGCTGGTAAGTTGGTTCTTAATTAGTCCAATGTATAGATGTACAGTTGAATAGTTCAAAATCGTAGAAGTATGTAGTGCGAATTTTCTTGGTTACCGGATACAGAAATAAGTAAATGTAAAATTGAATAAAGTTTACAGTAAGAAATTTGATACGAATTTTGTAATTTGCTGTGACGATTTAATGCGCAAGGGAATTATTATATTTGGAACGTAATAGGAAACGTCTAACATTTCGGATTCGTTTCTGTCAAATACTAATACTCTCATAATGGCGCCGCAGAGTTCATTAATGCTCTACAGTGAGACAAACAGAAAAGACAATTGCGAATTCACGTCAAACAGGGAATCGCTTGCTTGATGAATCAACAGACAAGTATAATTTCATTTTAGAGCAACTTAATTCAAACTATTGCCTTAATAATCAGATTTGTATATGCCACGGAATAATGCATCCTATACATTTGTTACTATCTGTTCCAATTTCCCGCGGGAATGTTCACTACGTCCTATTGCATGTAGTTTCGAGATAACATGACCCTGGTCCACTGTGCATCAAACTTCCAACCGAACTTATCTATTTTTATTTTTTATCGTCGAATAACTTTTCCGTACTGTTATCTACGCGGGTATGTATCCTGTAAGGTCAATATTACGATCACGTTCATTTCTTTTTCTGCAATATTGGCTACGGTAACAGCGTCATTAAGCTCATTATTCCTGCGAATGGCTTTTATACTTACAATAATTTCTCTAAATGTTCTCTTTACGAATTGTTCCAGAAATATTACGGAGAAGAATCGTCGAATTCCCAAATATCGTCTTATGATTTTATAAAATTCAATGTACAGGGTGATTCAGGTAAGTGTGCCACCTAATTTATACGTAAACTATTTGGTATACAAAAAAATAATTAGTTTTTACCTATTTTGCGGTAAGTTAGCTACAGTGACTCCGACTAATATGGGCACACTCTTAAAAATCGCATAACATCGTCAATACTGGAGTATACTACTTGAATTTTTTTGAGAAATTGAAACAATTGGTTCGTTTGCATAACGTGAAAAAAATGTTTTATGAAAATTACAATTGGTCGAAATTGCAGAGAAAGTACTAACGGTTGTATTTTACGGCGTATGTATGTATGTTACGGTGCCCGCATAAAAAAGTTGCAAAATACAACTATTAGTACTTTCTCTGCAATTTCGACCAATTGTAATTTTAATAAAACATTTTTTTCACGTTATGTAAGCGAACCAATTGTTCCAACTTCAAAAATTCAAGTAGTATACTCCAATATTGACAATGTTATGCGATTTTTAAGAGTGTGCCAATATTAGTTGGAGTCACTGTATTTTTAACTATTAAAGCGTTTCTCGCTTTGTAAGTAACTCGAATAGTTCAAATACTTTATTATGTTTATTTTGAATGTGTTCCATACATAGAAACACAAAATACCTTCGAACAAGTGGGTTATCAAGTCATTTCAATGAAAAAAATAATGATTTCACTAGTTTTTTTTTTTTCATATAAATCGATTTTTTCCAAAATTCTGAGGAGGTAGAAAAATTTTGGGACCAGATTTGAAATCAGCATGATAAAATCTACTGGAAATGATGTATAGTATGTCAACAAAATTCTTATCGTGATTGGTATTAGATAAATCACAATTTTGTTAAAATACTTCAAGTTTAACACAAATTTCCGAAGTTCAAAAACGTTCTTACCGTAATTTTTCTATTTTTCCTGTATTTTGCAATATTTCAACTTTTATTTAAAAAATCATCGCTCTATCTCATTTCTAACAAAAGTTCAAAGTTTGATTTTTAATCAAACTTTCTTCAAAACATTGTTAATTAATGGTTAATTAATCGTTAATTAATCGCTAATTAATCGTTAATTAAGGGTTAATTAATAGTTAATTAATCGTTAATTAGTTGTTAATTAATCGTTAATTACCGGTTAATTAATCGTTAATTACCTGTTAATTAATCGTTAATTAGTCGTTAATTACTTGTTAATTAGTTGTTAATTACTGTTAATTAGTCGTTAATTATTTGTTAATTAATCGTTAATTAGTCGTTAATTAATCGTTAATTAGTCGTTAATCAGTCGTTAAGTACTTGTTAATTAGTTGTTAATTACTTGTTAATTACATGTTAATTAATCGTTAATTACTTGTTAATTGCTGGTTAATTAATCGTTAATTAGTCGTTAATTACTTGTTAATTACTTGTTAATTACTTGTTAATTAATCGTTAATTAATTGTTACTTAATCGTTACTTAGTCGTTAATTAATTGTTAATTAATTGTTAATTACTTAGATGATTAATCGTTAAGTAATTGTTAAGTAACGATTAATTGTTAATTAATTGTTATCAGATAAGAAGTTTCAGGAAGATTGTATTAGGTACATACAAATAGAAAAATTGATGATAATTGGTATGATTTTATTGATATTATCAACACTATGGTTTTAATGCTGATTTTAAGTGTTAAGCCTTTATTTTAAAAATAAAGGATTGAGATTGAAAAAGAAAGAGGGGCGGAGGTTCGGGCGTTCAGTAAACATCAAAGGACTGGTAGCAGCACAACCTTTTAAATTCAGAACTCAAAATTTCTTATTTTCGTTTTTCATCGACGAAACTTGTACCATTGTATTCGTCTTATTGTTACGATTAAAATGAAACAAACAGGATATAATTACGATCATAATGATTTGTGTAACAAACGATTAAAGTTTCGGGCTTGACATTTACGGTAGAGGTACACGGATTCTTAACTTCGCTTGTTACACAAGTAACTATGATTGTAACTATATCGTGTTTGGTGTCATATTAATTAGAAATATGAAACGAAAACGATGGTAAACGTTTGCATTAATGCGAGTCTCGCCGATACTCGACTCCTCGCTGGATAGGTCATCGAGTATGTTAATCGTTTGACTGGTTCAAAGGAGGATCCTCTCAGCGATGGGGGTAAAGTTTTGTCAGTACTGGAAGCATTCAGTTAGTGTTTAGTGCTCAAATCGCCATTGTCGGTTCAGATTACCGTACTACCGAGCGAGCACATCTCTCCCCGAAAAATCGAAATCGATCACCGGCCGGCTCTGCCTACCCCTCGATAACACCAATACCATTCCGGTAAAGTTACTCTGAAGTCGATTCCAGGATGCAATAGGTAGTCGGCTGCGGGATTTCTCGTCTGAGGACGAACTCGCTCCTTATTTGCCCGATGCGACGCGACGCGACGGTTCGAATCCGTGCTGTTGGAACTTGCTAAATTGGCCAGCCTCGGAATTTGTAACGGAAGCCACTGTCACGGACGAGTTTCGATGCAATTGGACAAAGGGTGGACGGGGATGCAGGTGCGTGGCCACATAAAGGGACTCGAGGAACGACGGGCACATTTTGCTCGCGCGTTAGTTTCGCCAGAATTCACCGGAACCGTGCTACATTGCGTTCGCTGTTTATGACGCCGCGTTATCGCGGACGTATAGACATGCGGGGGCGGTGCGGTGGGGGTTTCGGGGTTGGGGGTTGAAACCCCGTGCCAACAACAAACCAGTGATTTTCTCGTGGCTGAATCTCAGCTATCACTGACTCCCATTCCGTTGACTAATTCATTCGATTGCTGCTGATATTCGCGCGTCACCAGGACGCGTGAGTAATTTAATAACGGGCAGATCCGGCTGGAATACGACACACTAATTCTTCTATATTTCTTACACTTCTGAACGACATGACAGCACACGTATGCCATATTTAAATTCTCGAAGAACCAGTATTTCTGAACGAAACACATTTTGAACAGATTTTGACCAGTGTCGTTAAACTAATTCAACTTTTATCGAAATAGATTTATTGATAAAAGTAATTTGTAATAAACGTATTCTGCCAATGAATTTCAAGTTTCTTGACTGCATTACTGTAGAAATTAAATTTCTATCGCAATACAGTCAAGAAAGTTATAACTCATTGGCAGAATATTCATATGCAACAACCTAATAATTAAGCAAGTAAGTATAGCATATACCTAATATAGCAAACCTAATAATATAAAAACCTTAAAAGTCTTAAGAAGATGGTAAGATAGTTCACATATGTTATGGTTTATGATAATACTAACTCGCGCAACGTGCGTTCGGCTGTGCACCGAAATCGACATCCGGAAAATAGCAGTTGCAGCATTAATTTGGCGTTTATTTTTAAGAGGCATATTCAACCTAAATTTAAACACGTTCGTTTAATTAAGCGATTCGATTATCGTTGATGCGAATGCGTCCAGAATTGGCGTGATCGTGTTTATTCCCAGTTCTTTTTAGCGTTTAGTTAAACGGTAGAGAACGCTGTTTTGCGCGAGTGAACATATTCCCGTTAGCGTTTATCTCACCGCATCGCGGTCCTATGATTCTGAAAAAGCGTGAGGGGAGGTTGGATCGCAGGTTGGAAAATTTTCATTTGAACATCGCTAATTTCGGCTTGTTACAGAAATTCTCATTTCTGGGTCAAGTTCTCAACCGCTTTATTACAGTAGAAAATGATAATATATTTTATTGAATTTCTCCTGTTAACAATTAGCTAATAATTACCTCCCGACCGAGTTTAAATTTATGCCGATTTCACTCTTGTTGACTAATCCGTTTAATCGCCGATGAAATTTGCCCGCTGGCAGCAGACATCAATTAGATTAATGATGAAGGAAGAAGCATCGATGGCTCCAATACGCCGACGTAATATATATATGCCCCGTTAATTGACTGTAATTAATCTTTATTTCTTGGTTATTTGATTTAACATGCCATTACTTTCGTTTAATTATAGTTGAACTATATTAGACTCTTTTGCCAATTTTTCGTTTTCCGCGAAGATCAATATTCTAACTAACCAATGCTTTATAAAACGAAATAATGTTGTTCATGATCTTTCTGCATATTCACATTCAACATTCTATTATCGAACGAAAACAATCGCAAATTGTAAAAATTTAAATAAAGAATACATTTTAAAAATGCTATTTCTCAACTAAAAGTTGAGGGACGTAAAACCATTTGTCGCCTAGTTTTGTCGGTAACGTAGTCATTCTGCCTTATCATGAATACGGACTCTTGTCTCTTAATGTAAGTTAGTCGAAGTTAATCATGCTGCACTTCATTTCGGTTTCTAATACCGTTAAGTCACGAAAGAACGCAGTATAGAGACAAGTATTATATTTGTTCATTTATTTAAGAAAAAACCCCAAGTGTCCAGTCCTGTATAGCATCCAACGTGTTTTTTGGAACAGACTGTAACGGGGTGGTGCGATATATCGAATTCTCTTATTTCATCCTGTCATCGCAAAGCCAACACGCGTTAATCGCACAGCATTGTTAGCGGTGAAACGTTATGCACCTTTACTTCAACAATATCAATGTAATATGTGTCCATGGTGTTTCGTAATATAAAATGTATATCCGGGGAGTAGGCGGAAGGGGGGGAGGGATTGGTTGGTTGGTGGTGCGGTGTATAATGTAAAATTACAGCGGCGTATCCGATTATTGAAAATCTTCCGTTGACCCTGATATAATCTGTAATGCGGCAGTAATAACGTGACCAGATAAACGAACGCGGATGAATAACGACGAAAACAGATACACCCTGGGAATTCGTTCGCCATTGCACCCAACAAATTGGAACTACGAGGGTCGTTTGTTCGGGCGAAAATAAGGAGTATGCGTGGATTAGGAATGAAAAGTAATGCTTCCCGGCTATCGTAATTTATATTTAAATAAGGGTTTCCCCATTCGCAAACGTCGATTACATACCGAGAGCTAATTTACTCTACTACTCTCGTGATGTTTGCTTTCACTGTTTGCGTAAGAACCGGTAGTGAGATTATTTTACAATCTCGTTTTGCGGTCCGTTTTATTCATTGTTCGTACCAGACATCGGAAAATATGTAATTATGTAACTTCTTGATAGGTTTCATTTAGGACACGGATTGTAAACATTTTTCTAAAAACTTTCTTGAACGTTAGATATTTCGTTGGGAATGGATAACTAATTCGTACAAACTAATTCGTGGCGCTCACAATTACTCCAATTGTAACCTTTTTTAAATTCAATCATTTACTGTGTTCATTAGTTATTCGTAAGGTGGTGTAAATGTATAGAAAATGATGGGGATTGCTTGCAAGACTAGAATATGTTTTGGTTGTTTGTAAATGAACAATAAAATTATGAAGCCAAGGACATGAATTCATTCATACACTTAACACGTTCGTCGCCGCGTCACCCATACGTGGGCGACGGAATTATTTGTGCAGGTTTTAAAATGAATTTTTACGTTGATATATTCATTGTACTAAACTTGATTAGGATCTGTACCATGCAAGAAAGTTGGAGGATTACTCAGTATCATACATTTAATTTTATACTCTTACTAATATATTTGTGGCATTTTTTCTAATAAAAATAATACCAAATGTGATATAATTCTGATGGTATTTACCTGTGTAACGAACGATAAGAGTTTCAGACGCAAAGAAGGACAGCGAATGGGAAAAAAGAGATTTGTTATTATTAATTATTTCTTTATGAGACTTTCACCAATATATTTGTGGAATTTTTCTGATTAAAACGATACTAAACACGATATTATTTGGACCATATTTACACTAATTTTCCGTTAATATTATATGTATAATTGTAATGGGAAGTAACTTTCATCGTTCATTACACAAGTAAGTATCATTGGAATTATGTCATATTTGGTACCATTTTCATTAGAAAAATGCCACGAATATGTTAGTGGAAGTTCCATATAAAAATAATGAAAAATAAAGAAGTTTTTTATTAGATTAGTTGTGGTCTCACACCGATGCACCCAACCCGTATTATGTTTACACTCCTCGTTTACACTTCCACGTTCGGTAGTATAACATAACATATAATAGTGTTTTGGACATGTATAGAGTAAATACTGTATTAATATAACTGTTTGTGGATTTAGATGAAATTTTACTAACTGACTAAATTTCTATTTATCATTTTGACATACACCCCCGCCCAAAAGTATTGGACACTAACCATATTTATGAAATTTGTGATATATTATGTATACTGTTATTGTTAGACGGTATTTATTGTTTAATTCTGTTACGTACATGTATCTAATGTATTTTAGTAGCATAAAATTAAACAATTTACTTATATAATTTTCTTAAATAAAAAAAATTCGCCCAGAAAGCCTAATACTGCGTTATATTCTTTTGCGTGCGGGCGGTTTATAAACGTTTGTTCGTTCATTTCACGATGACTGCTTCACTTTAGTACATTCTGAAACATTCTCAAGACTAATATCGATATTTAGAAACAGTATCCAGAGTGGAAAGACCGTAGATAAGAGCGTGGCAACCGCTCTGTTATTCCATCGACATCAGTTCGCTTTGAATTCTTGTGAGAACACGATGGGCACAAAAAGCAAGGAATTAAGTGTAGAAATGCGTTCTCAGATAATTACGCTACATGAAGAAGGATATTCTATAAGGGAAATTGCAGGAAAAGTGGGAGTTTCTAAATCTTGTGTAAATTATAGTGTTAAAAAGTACGGTGCTACAGGAATTTGTTCCTCTGCAAAAAGATCTGGAAGGCCTAGAAAAACAACTGAGGCAGAAGATCGGCATATTATAACTGTAAGTAAACGAAACAGAAGAGAAACAGCCCCGAAATAGCTGCAGAAATTAATAAGTCCAGGGATGAAACAATTTCGGTGACAAGGGTGAAAAGGCGTCTTGCGGAGGGCGATCTTCGTGGCTGTGTTGCACTAAAGAAACCATTGTTAAGGGCACAAAATAAAAGAAAAAGACTTCAGTGGGCTAAACACCATAAAGATTGGTCATTGGAAGATTGGGAAAAAGTGTTGTGGACCGACGAATCAAAATTTGAAGTGTTCGGATCCAAACGGCGTGTTTTGGTTCGTCGAAAAGTTAGCGAAAAATTTAATGACAATTGTGTGGTGCCCACCGTTAAACATGGAGGTCGTTCTGTGATGGTGTGGGGATGTTTTGGGAACAACATGACGGGAGAATTAATAAAAATAGACGGCATTTTAAAAAAAGAAGCATATTTAAACATCTTGGTTGAGAAGGCGATTCCATCCGGACAGAGAATAATTGGCATTAACTTCACATTTATGCAAGACAACGATCCGAAACACAATGCCAAAATCTGTAGAGACTATTTACACCAGTTACAACAAACTTCTGGTTTAAAAATAATGGATTGGCCAGCCCAAAGCCTCGATTTGAATCCCATAGAGAATCTATGGGGTCACTTGGATAGAGAAGTCAGAAAACATTGTCCAAAATCAGAAAAACATTTGTGGGAAGTTTTACAATCCGAATGGAACCGTATTGACAGCGAAATAATGAAAAAATTAATAGCCCCGATGCCACGACTGGTAAACACAATTATAAAAGCACGCGGTGGATCCGTGGATGAGAAGAAAATATAACGCAGCATTAGGCTTTCTGGGCGAATTTTTTTTATTTAAGAAAATTAAATAAGTAAATTGTTTAATTTTATGCTACTAAAATACATTAGATACATGTACGTAACAGAATTAAACAATAAATACCGTCTAACAATAACAGTATACATAATATATCACAAATTTCATAAAGATGGTTAGTGTCCACATACCTTTGGGCGGGGGTGTACGTGAATATTATATATAATTTAATTGGATCATTGCATTTTTAAATCTTATTTTGAAGGCCCACCTAAAAGTTAATTAGGAATGAGTTATGAGTAAGGATTTATTATGTCCTATGAACTGATGGTCTTATCAATCTGAACGAAGACAAGTTTACGATCGCTGGATGAGAGCTGTACGGTAAATCGAGGTGAAAAGTGTGCACTAATCCGTGGTGTACAGTTTTCAGCCGTTCTCATCTCACGAACATGAACAGGGTAAGTCGGTGTACAGAGTATAGACACACGCACGCCGGTACGAGTGTACGGTGGCTAGTGAAATATCAACAGGTGCAGTCAGTTGGTTGTTTCGCTTAATCGGTTCCTATTCCGCGACCGAGACTTCTAAGCTCCGCCCTGTAATTCGTGATAGCCCCCGAGAGAATCCAGCCGATGCGATTTCAGTGTCTTCAGCCAGGTATCTTCGGCCGATCGCCTTTCGGGATCGTCCAGATTCTAGACTCTAGAACGCGCTATCACATTGATTGAAAGTGAAATACCCGGGTCTCATCTTCCCTCACAAACGATCCGTTCTGTAACTAGAGAAACTATGGCGGGATTTCAATAATCCGACACAAATGTTGTTTGGCACACAGTAACATCTCGATATACAATACATATACGTATGAAAAATTCAGGATCAAAATATCACGTACAGAGGATCTAAAAAGGATTTAAACACACATTTACGATTTTCTCGAAAAATTCTCGATATTTAAATTGCGATAATTTTGTAAAAATAAATAGTGCAACCACAAGCCTGGACTCGTTTCAGAGCTTAAAGCCTTTACTTACGCAAAGCAATGTTCATTTTCCTCTCAGATACTTTTACACGATGTAGCAGGTTGGAAACTAATGATCCATTTTTCTAGAAAATGCTGCAAATGCAAATGTCTCCAAAATCTTTCAAAATGATACTTTTATTATATATACTATTATATATACACCCATTCCCAATAAACCTTGTTTAGGACGATTGAATTGAAGAATTTTATTGAAGAATTATTGTAGTAGAATCGAAAAATGCATTTTCCCATGTTTAAACGGTACTTTATTAATTAAAATATTATTACTTTGGAAAACAGCTGTAGACGCATTGGCACCCACATCATTCATAATTAATCGTGATCTTCGGAAGTATACGTAGCCTATATAATGTAACTAGAAAATCACAAGAAAAGATTTTACACTGCGTCGGATTTGCAACGTTAAATTTTTTATATTTTCGGACGTGTTTATGTATAATTTACTTATAGTTCCGATACATTGTGTTAACACATGCGGGCTTTCATATTCCAATTTAATACGCATATGAAATAAAACCTTGACCTTACGTTAAATTAGTATTTATTGATTTACGGCAACCAGACATTTAATTTTCGATTTAATTTATTTAGTGATAAAAGTAATTCTAATTACTTACCTCATTATTTCGTTTTCAAGGTTGAATATAACTTTTAATTTTATATTTTCGTTTAATTACAAATCGATTAATAATTAATCAGGATAATGATAAGAATAATTTCACTGTTTTATACATTTACAATGTGCATATAAAGTATGTAAATTCAGGAAGAAGTACCTACGCAGTTTTAAAAAAGTATATTGTTCAAATGATAAGGTAACATTTAGTTCTAAAACAAAATTGAAGAAAGTAATCTCGGTGATTGTAAAATAGTGTACAATTGGTTATTAATATTACATTTATCAGGTTTATTAATATTATTGATATATTATTACAATAATATATGATGAATGGATTTCATGTTTTTTATTGGACAATTATTGAGATTGTAAAGACGTTTCTCTGGCCACTTATTTGGTAGATTTATTTGATCAGGTTGTTTAACCGTTTTGTAGAAAAGTTGTACAATGTACTCGACAAATGTGGTCGTGCTGTTTTCGACTCATTCTACAGACCAATAATTGCGCGAACTGTAATCGAATTAGCACACTAAATTAATCCACAGATCTATCACTGACAACAACAAAACACGCCGCACGGTTTGCCCCACACAATAACAGTCGTATCACGGATACGCGTGACACCTTCGTCTCTATTGTCTACTTGATCCTTCCGGTTTGATATCCTATCTGTGGCGCGTAATCGAATCAGAACCGTCGATCATTCAGTAGTCAGAGAGAGAGGGAGAGGGAGGGAGGCAGAGAGAGAGAGAGAGAGGGAGAAAAAGAAAGGAAAAGAGGCGGAGGATTGTAACAGGCGGGAACAACGAGGGAAACAATAAAAGAAAGTCAGGCTTTGGGAGAAACAGTGGAGAAAGTAGAGAGGTAGAAGCCAATGGGGCGCGGAAGAAGGCCGGTGCCAGGCATAAGTTGTTTGGCATTCATTTGGCGTGCAATGCTGAGCCCATTCCGAGATTGAATCCCACAAAACTGGCTGCGCCACGGCGTTATAATTAATTTATAATGCCTCTAATTACGTGGCCATGTCGGATGTGGCTGTCCCGACGTTTAATTTGTCCGCTAATTAAATAGGGAACGCGCCCTACGAGCG
>JAQQRO010000079.1:0-12525 GCA_028454255.1 Halictus ligatus
GGGGCCCCACGCGGCCGCATGGTCTGCTTGCCCTTAAACCCGCCGCTAAATACAGAGAAAATAATTACAGGGATTTCTCTGTATATGTCGCCAAGACCTGGATGATAAACGTCTCGGAATTATCCTCACTATCGCGGGGTATAAGCTTGAGAGGCGTCGAACGCCGAGGTGTGTAAACGTAACACGGCTCGGGTATAAATCGCGAGAGGGGGTATAGTTCTGGGACTTTTATCGGTTAGATGTTTGGGATATACAGGGTGGTCCACGCAAGTTGCACACCTATATAACTTCCAAAGGATGCGTTCCACGAACCTAATAATTAACGAGTAATTACACTTTATTTCCTGAAAATTTTCTTACAAAGAAAAAAGAAATCATTTAATTTTCTTTTTATTTTTATAATCTGATATTACGCGAAGAAAATTTTCAGAAAATAAAGTAGTTTAGTAGTTTAACTTTCTTTTTATCTCTTCAACATAGTGATAAAACCTAGAAATAAAGTGAATTTACTCGATAATTATTAGGCTTAGGGCTAATGAAGGTCAATACTTTTTTACTCAGAATTCGACGTTCGTCCATATTTTTGTATAAAAAATATGGTATTTCGTTTAAAAAAACAAAGTCTATCTTCAAATCTCCGAAGCACATCCATCTGTAAAAAAAATAAATACACTAAATTGTGTACCCCTTCAGACCATGCAACTTCTGTATACAAAACTTTTTCATGCAACGCATTCTTTTTAAGTTATATAGGTGTATAAGTTGAGTGGACCAAGTGGTGGGCAACACTGTATTGCGGAAAGAACATTCTAATTCTCGTTAATGACTATAATCACTACATTACGGACTGTATACGAGAAAAATGTGTAGATCAAATGTAAAGCAACAGAAACGAAGAATTTAAGGATATTACTCCCAACTTGTTAACATTGTTTTAAAAAAACGGAAACACACGTCCGTGTAATTCCTGTATCTTGAAATGCGTGCAGACAAATTTTCTTTTGCACAGAAATCCACAATCGACCAATCACAGCGAAGGAAATCGTTCCCCGGAAAGAGGCACGAATACCTCCGACCGAAGAAGGTTGAACAAAGATCGACTTCCATCGAATCGAAAGGAAGATTATCCGAAATTCTGCGAGGCGAGTGTTTCGCAGGCTTGTAAATTCGTCGCGGGAACTCGCCGGGGGGTTGTAACGGGGGTTACCACTTCGGGAAAGCCGGGATCGATCGAGCACGAGCGAGAGAGAGAGAGAGAGGGAGAGAGAGAAACAGAGGAATAAAGAAAAAGACGCGGATAGAGATAGAAAGAGAGGTTACTACACGTCCCGGCGCTCGTTTTATCTCGAAAGTTCGAGATACGGCACCGGCAATAAAAACAGCGTAAACTCCGACCCGATAACTCCTCCTTGATATCGATTTATCCGCGGAGCGCGTCGCAACGGTCCCCAATCGCGCGTGCGACGATAAAGAACAGAGGCCAAGGAAGATTGAGCCCGCGCCGATCCATGAATACTAATTTAGTTGCTTATTTATTGGTCGGGTAGTCGTTGATGCCGGAAGATGGATACGGAACGCGGCGGAAATTAAAAAAGATATTCCCGGCGCGCCTCAACTGCTCGTTTCCCTCTGTATCGTCGCGCACCGTCATTCCCGCACGAGAAACATGCTCTACAAAAACAAAAGTATAACTCGTATAATATAGATTATTTTTGGTTGAAAAAAATCACGCGTGTACCTCGAACACCAATAAGTAAGCGTGCGAAATCACAATGCAAAAGGTTCGGTAGGTTTTTGGGAAAAAATTCGAGGATACTCCCTTGAAAGGAGAGACGCTGCCAGGGAGCAGAGACAAATCGGTTTCCAATGAACAAGGTTCCCAGAATGCTATCGGGTAACAGCAGACCCTGGGACAGTTCTCTAGCTGCCGCGACTGAAACGGTTCGAAGTAACTGAAATGGAGGAGAGCGACTCTATCGAGGGAGACTGTCCGGAGAAACTGTCGAACGGGCCCATTCGTTCGAGTTTACGCGAGTGCGAACAGTTCGAATTTTGAGGCGACGCACAGTGGTCCCAATGCCGGAAAACGTGGCCAAAACCTAAAATATGAACTTTTAGCTAGGTAAGTTTTAAGCATGGGGTTGGTTACTCCAAAAGTGTTTCTAAGTAGGAGTAAAAAGCAAAAAAGACGTTTTTTTATACCTGACCAACAGTCACAGTCCGAACTTCGAGTTCATTAGACCATACCTTTTCAAGCTTGTGAAGCACATTGCGAATTTCAAGTGCACAGTGTACAAATTGTGTTGAAACGTTTCGATTTTAATTGGGCATTATGGATGCTGTCTGTGGAGGTAAGTTGCATTGGTTTCAGTGCCAAATGTTAATTGTTAACTGATAACTGTGTATGCAAAGAGAGAGTAAAAGTGAAGGCAGACATTTTTAAGATGTAGAGTAAAAGTTGCAAGTCTCGCACGGTCTATCGTTAAAGCTTGTTGGAGCTTCTACTACACAGTATTATCTAGCAATTGTAGAAAGAAATTAGCTGCCCCTAGGTGACCCTGCGGTCGTAGCACTGTTTTTTGTAATGCAGAGTAGGTATTTTATGTGCTCTCCTTGCATTTCTTGTCAAACTGTGAGAGATATGCACTAAGTCTTTCTGTAAAATTTAAACATATTTTGTATAGAATGTCAGTTTTTTTATAAAGAATCATATATCCGAAGTTTTTTTATATTTTTCAAACACAAACGCTGTTTTTATATCGGCTGTTCATTTGAAAACTTTCCAGCCGAATATCTCGAAAAGTATGGAAAATATTAAAAAATTGCAAAACACGCGTCCAAAGCAGTATCAGTTTTTTATTCCGATGGCGCTTTCAAGGTCATTTGAAGGTCAACTTTTTTCTTTCAAATGGAAACCTATATTTTTTATTATGTGATCTTACTGTGCGTAAGAAGACAAGCAATTCTTCAATTCTTTCTTCTTTGGGAACTATGAAGTGCGAATAGAATACCTACTTTATAAAATAGAAAGGGTAGAGTTAGAATTAGTGTTTCCCCTCGTTCAGATCGATATGAGACAGCGAATTTTCTAATTTCAAGTTCAGATTCGTGATCAGCGACACCAAAAACGGTCTAATATCAATTTTCAAGCAGAACCAATAATTTTTTAGTAAGTTGTATGGTTTTGACCACGTTTTGGGGATTTGGGACCACTGTGGGACGTGACAGGATGGGGTGGGACGCGACAAGGCCGCAATATCGCAAGAATTCGGGCCGATTGCTCGGGCCAAGCACAAAGCTCGACTTTTCCCCGTGGAAGCGAAGATAATCCGGTCCCGTCTTGCCGGCGACCGACCCGCACAACCCTCTGGGGAACGGTCGCGGGAATTACGAGGCGTCCTTAGTTTTTACGGTCTTTAAAGACGGCATTTTTACCAGCCGTTACCGCTAGCCGGGCTTCCTTGCTTTACGAGGCAATTTCGCCGTTTCCCACAGACGGAACGAAACGGAACGGGACCGACGAGAACGGCGCACGTAATGCCGCGGATAAAGAACAAGGAGAATTCATAACGCGACGCTGATAGCGTCCGCCCGACGACGCCGCTGCGTCGAGAACCATCGGGATGTTAACCGAGGCGTGACGTTTAGCCAAAAATCAATTTCAATGTACGGTAAAACTGTTTACAGTGAACTCTCGATATATGTCAACAACGATATATGTCAAATATCGTCCAGGAGACATACCCGAGTCGTGTTGTATTTACACTCCTCGAGGCCTCTCGAGCTCCGGCGTGCACTCCGCGGTAGTGGGGATAAGTACGCGACGTTTATCGTCCAGGCCTTGGCGACATATATAAAGAAATCACTGTACCGACAAGAACGGTACCCGGAGATTTGGACTGAACAATGCGAAGACAATTGACTGAAGAATATTGAAACAATTGCCGATACTCAGTTGCTGTTTTACGTGGAACGATAAATTCCATGTTGGAACAATTGGTGAGACAGTAAATGTGTTACAACAAGAAAAATGTAGGGGGCGTATATTTACGTCTTGCGTATATATTGGTAGACTTATGAGAGCGATTATAACGGTTATTACCCAGGCCTTGGCGACATATATAGAGAAATCACTGTATACAGTGAATTCTCAAAATAGGGGGCGTTGATTTTAAAGCTTTATAGCCGAATAACTGTAAAACTATGACGAGTGTGTGAATCGTAATTGTCGAATTCGACAAGTTTCAATAATAACTGGTGTATCAGTGGGATCTGTGCAGAAATTACTTAAACATAACAAGTTTCATCTTTAGAAAATGCAGTTGCATCAAAGGTATTGGAAGATGACTTTGACTGGCGAATTGAGTTTTCTGAGGAATTAACAAATATGATCAACGTCACTCTTAATCTAATTAAAAACATTTGTTTTAGTGAAGAATGCACTTTTTTCTTAAACGATGCTGCAAATCGTTATAACCGTCGTTATTGGAGTGACGTAAATCCACATTTTATTAGAGAAAGTAATACTCAATGTCCGGAAAAAATAAATGTTTGGGCAGGCATTTTAGAAAATGCTATTACAGGTCCTCTGTTTTTCCAAGAGAATTTGAATAGAAATCTGCATTTAACTGCACGACATTATTAATCCACTTCTAACAGAAAGTTTTGAAAACCAAAGAGATGAAAACGGAAATTTTTCGTTAAATGAACAACTTTTGTACTTTAAACATGATGGTTCTCCCTCGCATTACACGTTAGCAGTTGGCCAATGGTTAAACAATCGATTCCCACTAATTGTAAGATGGATCGGTGGAAGAGGTGTTATTGAGTGGCCACCAAGATCGCTAGATCTAACTCCAGTCGAATTCTCTTTGTGGGGACACTTCACGTCTGTAGTTTAAAAAAAAACAACCAGAAAAGTGTCAACAATTTGCGTCGCAGAATGTAGAGCTATTCCAATAGATACCTTGAAAAAGGTTCGTCCAGAATTTGAGAATCGTCTGTATTATTGTTTAGAAAACAACGCAAAACATTTTGAAAATTTGTTATAATTATAAAGAAATGACAAACATTCTCGCAGTATAAGTAAGATTCGCTCTACTTCTCTTTAAATATCTCCAAATCTAGTGCGCAGATAAAAAAAGTATCCTACGAAAATTGCTGTTTTTTTTTACGTACAATAAAATCTCATAATAAAAAATATAGGTTTCCACTTGAAAAAACAAAGTCGACCTTCAAATAACCTTGAAAACGCCTCCCAAATTAAAAAAAAACTAATATTGACCCACTCTTTCTCCCTCGAAATTCTTGGACACATGTTTCGCACTTTTTTAACATCTTTCATACTTTTCCAGATATTCAGCTGAAAAGTTTTCAAATAAACACTCTGTATGTCAACTACACGGGTCTTGTCAGCGACATATATCGTCCAGAAGACATACCCGGGCCGTGTGACGTTTACACTCCTCGGGGTCCGATGCCTTTTAAGCTTCGTGGCCCCTCACGGGGTGTACCCCGCGGTAGTGGGGATGATTCCGCGACGTTTATCATCCAGGCCTTGGCGACATATATAGAGAATTCACTGTATTGAATCTGTAGCGATCCCGAAACGTCCGTCGATCTCGAAAGTGAAATTAAAAAGCACACTCGACGCTGCCGTAGTCGCCCGAGTGACAAATCGCGGAACGTATCGATTACCTTGTAGAATTCACGAGTCTCTGCAACAATTGCGACGAATCTCCTCGAAAACGAAATCGTGCAACGAAGCTTCCGAAAAGTAGAGCGACGATCGAGAGAGCCGGGGAACGAATAGAATTATCCGGAGTTGTTCGCGTTCCAGGATGCATGGTCGATCGCGGACGCATCATAATCATGGCGAGGAGGACGTCGCGCGTAATTTTTGCATCGTTGAGCAGCAACGTTTACACGCCTCGTAAAATTCCGCTCAATCGTCGCGTAATTAACGACACGGGCTATCGGGCCATCGCGGCGCCGCGCCATCACGCTTCTTCGCGCGCTACGCCGATTTTCAATCTTCATCGAGGCTTCTCTGGATCTCCTCTCGGCACGAAAACCAGGAACGAATTTCCAAGGAAAATCGGAGTGGATTCTCGATATATGTCAATAATATGGGTCTTTCCAGCGTCCTGTATTGTACAGGAGACGTACCCGAACCGTGTTAAGTCTACACTCCTCAGCGCCCGAGGCCTCTCGAGCTTATACCCCGAGATAGTGGGGATAATTCCGAGACGTTTATTATCCAGGCCTGGGCGACATATATAGAGAAATCACTGTACTCCGAGAGGGGCCATGAACCGAGCAGTGGCGGACATAACGGTAAGCGGACTAAGCAGACGCGTGGGGCTCCCTTTCATTTTTGTCAATAAGTAGACTGCGGATGTTTATGCAATTTTCAATTTTTGTATACCAATTTTAAGAAAGTGAATGCGCATGAAATTTTATTTTTAGTGGGAATAGCCTTGGTACATCCAAAATACATAAAAATTGTATTAAATTCTATGGTATTTTGTTCTCAGATTTTTTGAAAATTTTTACGAGCCATAGATGCATAAAGTTTCATGCAGTCTATTAATAAGTTTACGAGAGTTTTCTTACAATTTTTATTTGTAACTTGAGTTTGAGGGCCCCAAAATTTTTACCGCTGGTGGCCCCCACTTGACTTGAGCCGCCACTGGAACCAAGGCTTCTACAACTTTGCTGTCCTTTTCTACATTCGCCGTGGATGAAAGAATAATTTCTCCTGACCGATGTATGTCCCTGGCTGGTCTCGTGTTTTAGACAAAAATCGAATAAACACTGTACAGTGAATTCTCAATATATGTCAATAACACGCCTCCGTCACGGTACGGGGTACACTCTGCCATAGTGGGGATAATCCCGTGACAGTTATCATCCAGGCCTTGGCGACATATATAGAGAAATCAATGTTAGGCACAGTTTAAAGGCAAGCAGACCATGCGGCCGCATGGGGCCCCCTTGCTTTTTTATTGGTAAGTTTATGAAAGTTGTCTCGCTACTTTTATTTCTAATTTGAGTTCGAGGGCTCCAAAATTTGTACCTCTCATGGCGTGCACTGGAGCTGAGGCCTCTAGAGCTTCGCTGTTCTTTTCTACATTCGATCAAAGAATAATATCTCCTGGCCGATATATGTCCGCGGCTAGACCCGTGTTTTGGACTTATATCGAGTAACTGTAATTTCCCGAGAGAAAGATGTTAGCAATATTGTGTTCATTCGTTTCGACGAGAAGGACGTTCCTCCGTAGGAGATTAGCATCGAGCCTAACTTGCTGAAGATTAAGGTTGTCGCCGAGTCGATCGTCGTGTCAATGTTAAGGTTCCCCGGGAAGCGTTCGACGCGATTCGTCAAGATACGGCGATATTTGCGGTCGTGGAGTCAATGTTTGCGGATTACAGGAATCACGAGGTATACCCCGCGATAGTGGGGATAATTCCGCGACGTTCATCATCCATGCCTAAGCGACATATATAGAGAAATCACTGTATTCGCGGGGTAGGAGCGTACAGCTTGCAGATTTAATGGCGAGCGTCTGTTATACGAACGCGTTAAAACTCGACTTGTTCGACCGCCCCTCGCAACAACGCGAACCTGTTGAACGGTAAATTGCTGGATTTACAAGGATTATTGCCGTCGCGGTCCGTGTTAACGGCGTTCGAAGCTGGGATTTTCATTCTTAGCGGCGTGTTTCCCGTTGTTTCCTATATGCTAGCTCGTTCGCAGGGGCTCTCGCGGAACAGGGGACGCTACCCTACTTTTTTCGAATCGGATCCACCCGTCTGAATTGTTTCCCCACAGTCTTTCACGCTCGGACCCATCCCCTAACCGACTCGATTTCGTCCCAGGACTTAGCCCAAAGCCTTCCATCCGTATAATCTCTATCGAACGCGAACTGTCCCCCTGTCTGGCACAATTAACTTCGACTTAAGGGACCTCGGAACAACCAAATCCTCGATACGTGACTCCCTCGTCGCCCCTCGTTCCCGATATACAGTGAATTCGCGATATACGTCGCCGAGGTCTGGATGATAAGCATCGCAGGACTTTCCCCACTACCGCGGGGTACACCCCGTGAGGGACCAAGATGCTCGAGAGGCCTCGAACGCCGAGAAGTATAACATAATGCAAAGAATAATCAGGATCTCGTCGACAGTATTTCCTACCGTGACTTTGACTAATAAAATATAGGACGAATGTTGTTACACTCCTCGGCGGCGAGCATCACTGTCCTTTTCTACGTTCGACGCGGATCAAGTGACTCGTGGAGAACAAACGACATCTAGACCCGCGTTGCCGACATATATCGCGAATTCACTGTACATTTCGGATTGTTCGAGATTCCTTTGCGAAAATAACCTCACTCTCAAGTTGAACGAAAATTCTCTCCTTCTCTGATCAATACTTGACGAACAGTAAACGTAGAGATAAAGGAGTTCCAATCTTTTCTTTCATAGTCCAAGGAAAATTCAAGGGGTTCAACTGCGCAGAATTTTTTGGGTATACGATCGCCTGGGTCTCTTTTATCCCGACGGGGATGAGATGCATGGGATCGCGGGAACGCCACGGGAAAAATAAATTGAAGCGGTGGGGTGAAACTCGTTTCGAGAAAAATGATTTTGGAAATGTGTCGAATACGGTACTCCGTACCGGGAATCGGCATTTCCCTCGTGGTTTCCGATAGAGCCAATATTTACCGACGGTCTTAATGTCAGCGCATATCGTTGCCAAAACTAACATACGAATCGGCGAGGCCGTAAGCACCGACACCGCCGTGAATCGCCGATCGAATTGGATCCGGACGGATATAGATCAGCCGGCTCTTTCGCCGATCGACGACCAAATCGCTCGGCCATATTCCCGGTGAAAAATCGTCTGCCTTTGTTGCGAGAAACGAGAGCCAGCGGCTGTTCGTTCTACGGCCTAAGTGGAAACAGTCGTTAGTGAACAGACACGCGTTGGTCGATTACTATTAATCCTACGTAATTATCCTGCGCGCTACGTTGGTACCAGGCTGCGCAGACTTTATCGATATTTTTGTCTCTGTTGATTATACATTGTTAACTACTAGACTGCGGATATTTATGCAATTTTGAATTTTTTCAGGAAAATTTTAGGGAAGCGGAGACAAATGAAATCTAATTTTCAGTGGTAGTGACCTTTGTAGGTCTGAAATAAATAAAAATCGTACCAAATTCTGCGGAATTTTATATTAGAACATTCTTTGACAATTTTCAGAACCCATAAATGCGTAATGATCTGCAGTCTATTAATTACAAGCGGAACAGTTTCAAGGGTTTTTAAACTCTAACAAATACAATGTATCGATCTAGCATATATTGAGCCGTTTATTTTGAATGTGGCCTAAATCCACTTATACTTAAGTTGTGATATTTAAGGGTTTGTGTTCTAATAAAATTAAAATTATACATATAAGACATCAATGTGTCACACTGTTTAAATGTACCTAAAAGAGTTAAATCTACAGTTCCTATTAAAACAATAGCAATTATTAAGTGAATAATATATGTTTTCTTAACAAAAATGGAGTTAAGCCACTTTCAAAGTTAACAACCAGATTCGTTATAAAATTTAAAAAAGTCCAAGTTCATTCGACGTAATTTAAAATGCTTCAAATTGAAAAAAAATACTCGATTTGCTTTATATATCTTTACAACACTTCAAAAACACAATTTATGCAATTCGGGGCATTTTCTAACTACATAAATCACATAACAATTTACTGCTCATCTACATTTTGTGTATGCGAGAGGGATTTGAAGAAATCATGGTGCTCCGGTGGTATATATCGTATTAAGTCCATCATGTTCTTGTATTTCGTTGTTGTAGTTCGTCTCATATTTTTCTAAAGTGGTGTCAATACAATAGGTTCGAACTTTCTTGGTCTACCCCGACGTGGTAATAAATCCAGGATTTCAAACTTTGCATTCTCATCCATTGATATCTTATAGACAATTTTATATGGTTCATCTCTCAACAAACGCATCCAACATATTTTTAACCAATTTATTGTTTCTCCGTTAGAATTCTTTACCCTTTTAAAAATTGTGTCCTCCAAAAATTTTGTTGAGATCAAATCCTCTTGTTTCGTGTCATTTAGAATAAAGTTATTACCTTCCCGGCACTTTTTGATAATTTCCTTCGGACGTTATCAATAATGGATTGGACTTAGGCCACTTTCAAAGTGTGGTTTTAATTATTGAACTAACTGCGAAAACTTACATGTTCAAAATTATCGTATATACTCTGAATATACTTAACCGCAGATGTTGTTTATGACAGCTAACTTGAAGTTGTACACGTAGTTACGGGCAACAAAAAATACTTGACAATTGGACTCAGGCCACTTTCAAAATAAATGGCTCATATACAAAGTGCAGTTCTCAGAACAATATTAATTTACGAACATACAGTTACTCGATATATGTCCAAAACACGGGTCTAGCCACGGACATATATCGTCAAGGAGATACTATTGTTTGATCCACGCAAGTTTACACTCCTAGCGACCGAGGTCTCTCGAGCTTCGTGGCTCACGAAGGGTAGTGGGGATAATACCGCGACATTTATCACCCAGGTCTTAGCGACATATACAGAGAAATCACTGTATATCAATATTTAATAAACCGTTTAAATTTGGCGTAGGAACAGAACGTGGCAAGAACACTCACTGCTTCAAGGTCTATTTATTTAACGAACCAGATTAGATACAAGTCTATATTCTTCCCAGTCTATCTCGAGCAAGCATTAGCCTACGAAAAGACCAAGTTTCAACCGGTTTCGTGACGCTTCTGAATTAATTCTATTTTATGTTGTGACGTTGCAAAATTCGCGACGTCACTTCCCTTCCCATCACGATCTTTCGGGAGGACCGCCATCTTTTGGGCCGCTCGCAGTCTTAGGGAGCCCTCCCGAGAAACTTCCGTGTCAATTACACTGTCCAACAAAATCAAACTTTTTTCGAGTTTTGCAATACCTCTTGGGTGATTCTTATACAATTTGTCATCCTAAAACCAACAAAGTTTTCGAAAAATTTTGGTTTTTGTAAAAATGCCGGATTTTGATACCAAATGATGTGTTACGCAAAAACTAAACACGCGAGAAAGTTCAAATTTGAGTCAGGAGATAGAGGGAACTCTCCTCTACATATTCATGTAGTCAATTATATTTTTATGTACTTCGTAATAGTTGTAAATGGTTGTTAAAGTTTGCAAATGTGCTGACGCGGGTACTTTGTACTCTCTATTTTCGTATTTATGTGAAAAATCCTTTATCCAGCAGGAATTTACTATACAGGAATGCATTCTACAGCCATTTCTGGTAAAGAAACCATTCACGAAAACTATTTGATTCCCTTAATATACGAAAAGATTAAGAAAATAGTTATGGATAGCGCGTGCGCGACGCGTTCGCGCCAGACGGCCATTGCAGCCTTTTCTCGACTCGCCAGGGCCGTCCCTATGCGTAGTCGACGTTGGTACCACTCGAGTATGTCTTTGCTTACTATGCTTAATTACATACACTTCTTTTTTGTCTTTTTGGGTGCCAATCATTACAAAAATTATAAAAGTACGAGTTATATTCACATTTCATTGTGGAAGTGCTTAATAAAGAAAATTAACCACATGCGGTGACTGGAAAATTTTATTTTCAGTAATTGTTGACTTATCTTTATAATTGTAATACCAATGGACATTCGATATTCTTCCGATTAAAAAAAGTCCAAACACGATGTAAATGGGACTATTTGTATTGATTTAAGTACATAATTAAGACATAGATTGCTCCATATTAAATCGATCAAATGTCGCGGAAGTGTATAAATCAGCCAGAATGTTTTTGTTATATTTATGACGAAATTATTTTAAAATCAAAACAAGGAATACAATTCCAGCATTGGTCTTTCATCAAAATATTTCACTAGTGGAAAAACGTTACAAAGGAAAAGACTTATATGCGATGCTTGCTGATTACTGTTGGACACTTATTATTGAAAAACGGGATACCAGGAACAAGCATCAAGCAAGGCGGAAACAAACAAAAAGACAAAAAAGAAATGTATGTAATTAAGCATAGTAAGCAAAGACATACTTGAGTGGTACCAACGTCGACTACGCATAGCGACGGCCCTGGAGAGTCGAGAAAACGCTGCAATGACCGTCTGGCGTGAACGCGTCGCGCTCACGCTGTCAATGACTATTTTCTTAATTTTCTCGTATACTAAGGGAACCAAATACTTTTCGTGAATGGTTTATTTACCAGAAATGTGTAGAATGCATTCCTGCATAGTAAATTCCTGCTGGATAAAGGATTTTTCACATAAATACAAAAATAGAGCGTACAAAGTACCCGCGTCGGCACATTTTCAAAATTTAACAACCATTTACAACTATTAGGAAGTACATAAAAATATAATTGGCTGTATGAATATGTAGAGGAGAGTTCCCTCTATCTCCTGACTCAAATTTGAA
>JAQQRO010000080.1:0-12501 GCA_028454255.1 Halictus ligatus
AGAATTGAGACGCTTCTCGGACTCGCCGGGGAGGCACGATGGTCCCATCATAAACACCGGGCTGTCTAGAATTTAAAAAATATACAGAGGAATCCCGAAGGATCGGTTAGTCGGACAAAAGGGAGGAGAGAGAGAGAGACATGGAGAGAAAAAATGATGAAAGATAAAGATCTTCCCCGGGCAGTCGGGATGAGACGCCTCGAGGCGCACTCGGCTCGGAGGGTTAATTACAGCTCGTTCGAAACGGATAAACTTTCGGCTGTAACTTTCGCCGGTATCTATAGAGAAGTTTCGAGATGTTTATTGCGAGGAGCACACCCGGTAGAATATTCGAGGATAAGCGATTCCGCGGGGCCGCGTGTTTCGATACATCTCGCGATACGCTAGATCCCATCGCTAACAACATCCCTCTGGTCCACTGTATCGGAGTCGCCCGAAGGTTTTCCGGCAAACGCGAAGAACCGTCCGCCGCTCGCAGTGAATTACGAGGATAAGAGAAAGTCTCGAGAGGCGACGGCAGGTTGAAAATATTGCGGTGCGACGGTTCCCGCGTGCATATGTATATACCGCACAAGGAGATTCCGCGGGGAAACGGCCGGCGATGCTCGTCTACAGGGTGCTCCAACTGATTCGATCCGTCCGAAATTATTCCCCCTCTCGGAAACTTGCTGCGCGTTTCATTAACCGGTGAACCGGGGAGTTTTATTTGAAAAATCCCTCACGTGGAACTAAAATCAAGCAACGACGAACACACGCGTCGAACGCAGGCAAAATGCGGCTATCACAAAAGCCAAAGCCCTTGTGAAAAAGCCCTAAATGAGAAAGAATTACTTTTTTATTCGATAGAAAAGAATTGAAAAGAATTGAATTGAATGGTTAAGAATTTAACAATTCATGAACGTTAACTGCACCGCAATAGAGTTTCGGATTGACGAGTATACTCGTCGATCACAGTCAACTGGTTAAAATCTTCCAAAACTGGTCTTTACTCGATATATGTCCCAAACATCTAGCAGATAAAAGTCCCACTACCGCGGGGTATACACCGTGAAGGGCCAAAAAGCTTCATTGTTCTTTTCTACGTTCGGCAGTGTATCGAAGAGTAGTATCTTCTAGCCGATATACGTCCCTGGGTAGACCCGTGTTGTGGACATATATCGAGTAGGCACTGTAGTAAAAAATTAAATTCTCGTATGCTCTTCTAAAGTATGAAAACAGATATTGTCACAGAAAAGTCACGAGTTATCGTGTAATTCGTTGGAATTGTAAATAACGACAAAATTAACAGGTTAAGTGCCAAAAATCAATCTCAGAGATTCTCACAAAATCCGTGTAATTTAATTAATCAAACCGAAACTAGAAATTTAAAATGTATTACAGTGGATGCTGTCTTAACCCATCTGAATTCTAAAGATCCTAATAAAATTCCATTTATCTGGATGTGTCACAATAAGAATGAATTTTTAAACCTAGTCAAAAATCACTGTCAGTCAGACTGACGTGGCAGTTAACGTGTTAATTCGATTTTCTTCGTGTGACGTACGAAGTCTATAAAACAAATTCGCTTCGAACGAATTAATTCGTTCTCGTCGTTTTCACGATAAGCCATTTTTTAAATCTATCGACACCCAGTCGACGTCTCCCCTGAACGGCTGTGAAATCGAGTGATTCGTCGAGACGAGGCCCGTCGGGCCGACCGCGAACGGTTCACCCTGTACACGGCTCGAGCCTTAAAAATATCCGTCGAAACGGATGGCTTCGCGTCGCAGCGTGCACGATCCGACAGAAATAGAAGCTGAACGCGCGATCTTCGAACGATACTCCCCTTCGCAGCTCGCCAGGACGAAGGCCATATTCCGATCCCCGTCCCGTCCCGTCCCGACCCGGCCCGAACCGACCCGTTCCTTTCTGTTGTGAGTTCTGACTGACGGAGAACCTGCGCCGGGCACGACGAGCTATTTTGAAACGCGCCGGAGCCGAGAGGGTGACACGGGCTTCCGTCCGCGAACGTTTTTGGACGGCATAACCTCGTGATGGAAGCCTTGACAGCCGAGCTTTCCTCCCTTAGCCGCAATAAAAGCTACGCGGCTGGTCCGCTCGATCCCGGTGACCCTCGCTGGGTGTCCGCGATTTTTCTGAAATCCCCGAAATTTCGTCGCCTGCCACGATTTTTACTTCCTACAACCCCTCGAAAAAAGTAACCCCTTGAAAAGTACTCGAGAAATGACTGTCCGAAAATTGAACAAAATTTTTCGACAGTTTTTGACATGCTAGGAGAATTAGTTTACTAAGTAACTAGCAAATAAAATCTTACTATTAGATATACTCGATCAGTATTCCAGTAACCTCCCTTTCGAAATGGGTTCAATAAAACGAGATAAGACTTGTGAACTATTGTAGAAGCAATTTTGCAAACAATTAACCCTTAGCACTCGAGCGGCGACTCTGAGGCGCCATTAAAAATATTGATTACAGTATTAAAGTTTGTATATTATAAAATGAAAAAAAAATCATAATTTAGAATTCCTACTGAAAATGAAAAGTTTCAGTTCCACTGTTCCACTCTTGTATACATTGAATGAAAATATTCCAAATCTGAAAAAATGTTTGGTTTTCGAGTTAAAATAGCTTCGAGTGAAAAGGGTTAACCCCCCTTGCCTCACGATTTAATTACAGGGTTCCAAACTAGAAGGTACTATTTAATTTTGCCTGACGTTCTATGTCGGTGACGGGCACGGTAGGGGCCCCTCGAACGCCTGCTTCTCCCACCAACGTCTGTTTCAAGCGGCGCGCGCAGCCGTCGCCTTGGCAACGACGCTGGAAGGGCACAGTGAACCCCATGGTGGGGATGGTCTTGTCTCTAAAATGCCCTGCTCCATGTACAGTGACTCAAACTAATATTCGGAGGCTCTTAAAAATCGCATAACTTTGTCAATATTGGACTATACTACTTGAATCTTTTTGAGAAGTTAGAACAATTCTTTCGCTACATAACGTGAAAAAAATGTTTGATTAAAATTGCAATTGGTACAAAATTGCAGAGAAGGTACTATAAGCTGTATTTTCCAACTTTTTTGTACGAGCTTATATTAAAAATTTCAGAAGAACGTTTTGTACATCTGTATCAATTATACATATTACGTAGCAAACCTGTTGTGCTAACTTCTGAAAAAACTTCAAGTCGCATGGTCCAATATTAACACTAGGTTTAACTAAATATAACTATTTCACATTACTTTATAAAAATAACATGAACGTATCGATCAAAGTTTGTAGCCATTTTTTAAATAATATATACCCAAAGAAATCAATTGGTTGAATAATTGCTCATGGATTTCTACAATCATTTCTACAATCTCAATATTTGCAATTTAAAAATATTAGAATCCGTCATTTTGACGGGTCCCGTAAATCTAGTGTTAACAAAGTTACACGATTTTTAAAAGCGTCCGAATATTAGTGGCAGTCACTGTACATGCAACGGTCGAAAGTAAATCAATTTATATTTATAATATCAATTTATATAAAATCAACGTACAGCGATTAAGTTGCTGTTACACGTCACGTTACATATCGGTTCACCAAGGAAAATTAAGAAGGCGTCGTTTTACGATTAAAACGTACAGCGAACAAGATGTCCGAGTCCTCAACGACGTGAATGTCGCACGATTTTATCGAAACTGCCCGATGGCACGCGACCATATTGAAAGCGGGTGGTTTTATTGAAACTGTCAATAACGGAAACGTGGTCGCGCGATTATGGCGGAAGATGTTGCACGAAAGTCGCGATCAAGCACCGCGGGGGAACCCGAAGGAGTCCCGGGTGTTGGTTAAGGAACGTTTATTACCTGAACGCCGCGCGCCGGGGTTAAAGTGCAGGCAGTCCTCCGGCATTAAAAGTCGCCGATTAAAGCGCGCGACAAAGCCCCAAAGCGAGGGAGGAAGAAAACGAAGTAACATTTTACGTTTCGCGATAAATCATCCTGTGTCATAGCCGGGGCCATAAACCGCATCGCGTTGAGGACACGCGAACACGTGAAACTACTTTCTACGAATATTCTTGTCGTCCCTGTTGAACGCCGCTCGCGTGCGGATTGAAAAATTTCGCGAGGACACGGTAGTTCGCGCAGCGGGGAATCGATTACCGTTTTCGCGTACCTATTGATCGTAAAAGCGAACGTTCATCGCTCATTCCGGAGATTTGATTAACTCCGGCGTCGACGGTCCTTTATACTTGAATCGGTTATGATTAGACCGAGGTTATTCTGGTTTCCATATTCGCGAATTATCTTTGTTTTATGATTGCTAAACATGGGGTGGGTAAAAGTGAACGAACCCTTTCATTTTGGTGGCCCCACTTAAATTTATACTAACAATTATCTAACGAATTTCAATTATTTCAACTGGTAATAATATATTTGTGAATTTAGATGAAATTTTACTGTCTCACTGCGTTGATGTTTAACATTTTGACAGAGATAAGTGTCAAATATGAATTAGTTGAATCATTCCATTTTCAAAATATATTTTGATGGTTCCCTCGTGCGTTAGAGAATATTTTTATGGCAATTTCGTGGATAAACGATTTCTTAAGATTTTGTGAATGCGGTGGATTAATTATTACTCACCAACCTCGACCAATTATTGAACCATCGGTTCGGCGATTAAATAATGAAGCTGCGAACTCACCTGAAATAGAACAGAGAGGAGAGGTTAGTGAAGAAATTATTTTAGGTGCTTGCTTCGGAGGAAGTGATCGAAGATTCATCGACCTCAGTCTCGAAGACCGAAATAACGGTAAATTGAAAATCTTCGAACAATTTTTCAACAGTAATTTTTCTCTCAATTTCAACTCTGCAAACCTTAAAATTATCTCGTAGAAATAACCTTCCATTAATCCTTCTAAATGTAAATTTTAACCAGAGAAAAAGATTGAATAAATAATTTCAACTCGTTGTAACATAATATCCGCATAGACTACAGCGTTTGATTGSAGAATTTTTAYTTATTTAGTCTTACGCTAGGTCTCCTTGAATGGTCACGATTGAAAAGTCACTCGGTCAAAAGGTGAATATCCGATGCAATTTTGAAAGTCGGCGCGGCACGGCGTGCGCGTGTGTGGGTCCGGTACAGTGATTCGTCAAGCGGTAATGCAAGTTTCGAGTACAGTCGAAGCCCGGCACTTAAGAATACACCCTAATCGGGAAGCCCCTTATCTTCGTGATGCATTGTAACCGTCTGGCTCGTGAAAAACGGTCGAAAACGCGGGGAACCGGTGCTTTCGGCCGAGTTTACGATTTCGCGTGGAAACGAACTTGCGACGCGTGTTTAACGTTCGCCTGGTAGCATGGTGGGCCCTCCAGCCTGCATGTGGCGGTGGTAAATTAACCTTTATCTCGGTGGCGAGCGACAAGCGATGCCAACACCGTTGTGTTCCGAGCTCTACAGTCAAGACAAAATCAACCGGTCGCTCCACCCTGTCCGCACCAGGTCCCCTAATTACTCTAATTACTCTTTACCCAAAACGGAGCGATTCTCTCTGAACCACCGACGAGAAAATTCTCCGGGCACCAATTGTTGAATTACAATTTCACTCGAGCTACATTTTTAGATAAGACTTTGTCTAAGGGAAGCCTATTAACCCTTTTCCTATTTTCATTCTAAAACTAAATATTTCTTCAGTCTTGCAATATTTTAATTTTATTCGTACGAAACTGATCCGATTTCTATATATAATAGTTAAATGTTTAGTGGTCTATTGAACACAAATTTTGTAATGTAGCAAATATTTTGTAATACTTTTTTGTAATTTCTTTTCGTCACCACTCGAGTGCTAAGGGTTAACAGGCTTCTCAATAATTGTGATGTTCCAAATGGAAGCTTAAAAATCTTCTTTTAATACAATAATCCATTTTATTCTTTTATTGAGGGGTAGTTGTTGCTGTTGCTGTTAATGTTAAAGTAAAAGGATTCTTTTAAAAAATCCTCAACCATGACCGCTGAGATAATCTGTTCGGTAGATAATCTGTTAAAAAAGTTAGTTTCCTTAATAGTAATATTAGGCGAGCTGCATTTCCAGATATTTCTTCGATACAATAAAAAGAAAACTTCGATGCGGGAGGGCAAAGGCCAGGAAACAAAGAATTAAAATTTCTAAATAAATAAATTACAAAGAAAAAATTTGCGAGGCGTATAGTGATTTTAGCAAAGAAAAAAAATTGAAGCGTGGGTGGTTTAGAGAAAAATGCCTCGTTAGAGGTCTCTTTAGGGGCGTTTCGGGGCTTTGCGAGATTGCGGGGGTTTACGAGATCCTCGAAAACGATCGCGTTCCGGTCGTTCGGCGTCGAACGATCGCGATACTCGAACGATACAGTCGAACAGAGGCGAGCGTGCACCCGCGGCGCCGTGAGAGGGAATTAACGCGAGCTGACGGTGGGCGAAGGGCGGCTGCTAATGGGGTCTGACGTTGACGAATCTCCAGGTTACGAAGTCGTCAACCACGAAGAGGAGAGGCTCCGGTGCCGGGAGGTCGGTATTACATCTAAGGTTCACGCGCTTACCAGCTTATCGTAGTAATCTAAAGCATTCATTTCCGTCTGATGAGACGACTATTATTTCCGACGAGTTTCTCGCCGGGGAGGAACGCAGGGAAACAGACGGAGAGAGGGAGAGAGAGAGGGGGGAGACAGAGAGAGATGGAGAAGGGTGTAATTTCACTTCGGAGACGTCACGCGAGCGAAAAAGTGACGATTGTCACCGGTGATGGCTTCATGAAAAACGAGAGACGGGGACAATTCTGGTCAGAATGAATTACGAGCGTTACTTCAACGAAGATTCTCTCGACGCCATTGTTGCTGCATAAATGATTCTTCCGGGCCGAGTCTCCTTGCTCGCGTGCGAGTGGAACGAATTATTTGAGCAACCGGAGTGGACGATAATTATTCACGCGTTTCGTTGGCTATACGAATTTCTGATTGTATTGTTACTGCGTTCAACGAACGATAAATTGTAGAGTTCGTGTAAATTTGCTGCGAAAATGTGCAACAAAAATGGACGAGTGTAATTAGAGAATTAGTAGATGGATTATGAGAATTTTGAGAACACCATTACGATTTTTTAATAAGGTTAAACTCCATCTTGGCAACCCAGAAATTTTCTATTTTTGTTATGGTCCTGTACGCCTTGCATAAATTTTAGCATTAAATGCTAAAAATCGAAGAATTATTGCGAGGAATTCGCTGATTCAAAGCAGTCAGAGTCTTCAAAGAATTCCTCGCTTTGAAACTTCGATTTTTGTAATCTCCTCTCCACTGCGTACAGGATTATATATTAAAAAGTTAAAAAGTTCTGGGTTTCCAAGGTGAAGTTTATCCCTCGAGACATATCGTAGTGCAATCAATGCACCGAATTTGTATTTTGCACAGAGACAAAAATAATTCAGAGAAATGTTCAATGTACACTTCGGACCGACTCGAAAGGAAGACGGCTTTCGCACGTATATACGATTAGATCACGGCCAAGACCTGGCATCTGCCCATTCATCCTCCGAGACACTCGGAGCAACACAGACGTCAAAACCCGAGTCGGTCCGACCGCTTGAGCTTCGATAATAAGCCATCACCGAGGGCGCATTTGTCAAAACGAATGTCTCAATCTTGCACGATAAAAGGAAAAAGAGAAAAGAGAAGAAAACGAAGCTCGAGGAACCTGTTCTCCGGAACATTAATTTCGTGTACTTCCGAGCCGGGTCCCGACACGGCACGAAGCTGTAAAACGGTAATCTCTGGCAGCAAGGTTCATCATTTTCAACTGGCCGAAATAAAAGCGAGAGACGGTGGAAGCGTGGTTCCGGGGGCCGGTCCATAAAGCAAGGGTATTTCGAGGGATTCGTTTCGCCGGCGATAAAGTAAAAAAAAAAAAAATCGAGGGCGAGTCCTGTCGGTGGGGCCTCCTGTCGAGTCTCTGATAAGACGATCCGAGCAAGCCCGAGGGAAAAATCGCCGTGTGCCGGTAGCTGCCGGGCTCAAGTTTCGACTATTTGTCCACGAAAGACAAGATCCTAATGGGAAAGTAATCCCTTTCGGGTAAACGGCAACAGAGAGAGAGAGAGAGAGGGAGAGTAAAAGATAAAGACGACCCAGAGAGATCCGAGAAGATTCGTATTGCTCGCGGCGACCTGGACCAGGCCTCCTGGAGATCTGGACCCCGATAACGATCCCCCTTTTCGGAAAGCTCGTCCGGAATTTGTCTCGAACCGACAAGCCCAGAACCGGTGAGGTGCCGGCGTCCCCGAGACCTGCTTCGCCTCGGATTCAAACCGGCGACCGCCCGTTCGGGACATAGACCCGATTTTTTTATCACCTTTTGCACGATATATTGGACTTAATAACAGCGTTCATTAATTGCCCGGGTACACTCGCCCTTGCACGTTATATCCCGTTTCATTAAATTTTATCCGGCTCGTACGGTTATTTTTATTCCGCGGCCGCCTTCTCTGTTGCTCTTTCCTTTCCTTATACGGCGCGCGTCTTCGTCCGACGAAATTCTAACGCCTAATCTAATTCTAATTCTAACGTTAGTCTTCTAACGCCGACACGTTTCGCTCGATTTCAATTTGTAGAGGTCATTCCGTTTTAGAAAAACCGTCTCCAATTATTTCTTCCGTGAAATATTCTTCCAGCTTTATCGTCACACGTTTCCTAATACGTAGACTTGGAAAAAATCCGAGAACATAAAATACGATAGAATTTAGTATGGTTTTTATATATTTTGGATCCACGAAGACCACTCCCATTAAAAATGAAGTTTCATGTGATTCCACCTTCTTAACACTTTAACGACCGCTCACGCAACATGTGTGTGATAGCCGGAACAACCGTGCCATGTTTGCTATGCAAAGAAAATTAGAAAACCTACTTATTTTATGTGTGAGACATGTAAAATACCAGTACATGTAGGTGATTGCTTTAATAATTATCGTACAAAGGAAAATATTAAACTTGTTTATAATTTATATCGGAAAATATTAAATTTTTATTGTTTTTTCGTTTTATGTTAACTTTTCCGTGAATTTAATAAAGTTCTTTCAAATTAAGTCTTCAAAAATAGAAAACCGACTTATTTTGTGTGTAAGACATGTAAAATACCATTACATGTAGATGATTGCTTTAATAATTATCGTACAAAGGAAAAATATTAAACTTGTTTATAATTTATATTGGAAAATATTAAATTTTTGTTGTTTTTCTGTTTTATGTTAACTTTTCCGTGAATTTAATAAAGTTCTTTAAAATTAATTCTTCAAAAATACTGCCGGCCGTGCGGTCGTTAAAGTGTTAACATCTGTCCACGAAAATTGAAAATTGCATAAACCCATGCCGATGTTTCACCACAGTTTTGCTTCGATATAAGGCGACGGTTCGGGACCGGCTCTTGTCGTATTTCGGACGACGAAACAAAAACCATCGTCTTACAAATAATAAAATTGTACACATTGACGTTTTCTCACGAAAATGCATTGGAACGTGTGAGAAATGTTTCAAAAATTTTATTTGTGACTGAAACCACCATACATATGAAGATCGATTGACAGAATAGAATTTTACTTCGATTTATGGAAAATTAATAATATATTTGGTAGATTCGAAATCTTCGTCAGGAGTCCGACTCGCGCTATAGCGCGATAACACGTCGTTACGAGTTCGATACGGTGTTCCAATTACGAAGAAAGTCCAGAATCAAAATTTCGTTTCAGCACGAAGTTTGTTCCGGAACGTGTAGGTGAGCGACACGTAGGGTCGTCTGGGCTCGAACGAACGAGTGCAGTCCTCTTTTTTTTTTTTCGAAAAAGCGACTCCCGTCGATTCGGCGTTAAGCACCCGGCGGCAAAGGGAACCCTTTCCCCTTTAATCCTCGAAACGCGAGAGGCTCGACAGATTTTCCGGCGCGCGGCACACGAAGGACTTAAACGCAACAGTGGAGTACGCGTCGCGGCGCTTTAATCTCGTGTCCCGGCCTCGGACGCGAGCTAATTAAAAATCGCAACGCGAGATGCTCGCCCGAAAGGGCCACGACGGTACACACGGTCCTCGGGGCCCTTTTCTCCCCCCGTCGAAGAGACTTGGAAGCTTGCCCGCTAATTGGCGCATCTTCAAAGACTGTCGACCCGCGTAGAACTCTCTCCCTCTCTCTCTCTTTCTCTCTCTCTCTCTCTCTCTGTTCCCCTGTTCCGCTTTAACGTCCTTTCCGGTGTTCCGTGTTTCTTGTCGCGCGAATAATCGTCGCGATAAATCAAACGGATCTCTGTGTTCCGACCAGAAAATACTGCGAGCTGACACGCGAAACAAAGAACGCGCGCCGACGAGACGTTCCGCGACGGCGAGATACTAATCGCGGTCTAATTTCACCTGTTTTCGGCCGCCCACGGGAGTCGCAGACTCGGGGGGCTGGCCGCGAGCCTTTAACGAGCAGCCCTAGTCTCGTCTCGGATTTTTCATTTAATGATTCTTAACCCCTTGCACTACTTTCACGAGTCTGACTCGTGACGAAGATTCTGAACAGAGTCTGACAAATATGTGTGCTATTAGTTTCCTTTGAACCGAAATACAATTCTATTTTGGCATTCTTAATCTACAACTTTAGAAGAACATATAGACATGCAATAGACATAAATTTTCTCCTTTCCTTAGCGAATTACGAATTACAAAAAAGTTCTGATCACTGAACACGTAAAATACATCGTAGTGCAAGGGGTTAAATAACGGATTTTATGCATTTATCATAGAAGAAGTATAATTTAAAACAGTAGGATAATTGAAACGATTTAATAACTATGAATTATTTCTAGCATATTGAAGTTGTTAAAGAATGAATGAAATTTTGTATTTGGGTCCCACTTCTCGGAATTCATACAAAATTTTATTCTATTCTTTTAGTGAGCTCACGAAAGTAATTGTTAAAAGAATTTACTTATTTGCGAGTGCATTGAGATGAATGTAGAGTCAAACGTTGGTAGACATTATTACAGTTTTCTCAAGAAAATTAACAAAAAATGTATTTGTTTATTCGTTTATCACTAGACTGCGGAGATTGTACGTACTTATGGCAAAGGCGAGTAGGTAAAACACAAAATGAAAGAAACGTCAAACGAATTGACTATTACTTGTACAAAAATTATAATTCTTGTACTTATATTAAAATTATTGATAGAAGAAGTGAATTTACACCTAACTCCCTTTTCCAGGAACGGACGCAAGCAATGTTAATTTAGCACAAACATCCGCAGTCTACTAGTCACTGAAAACACGCTGGATTTTCACAATCTTACAAAAGCAAAATCGAACACTTGCCGCAACAAATTTAAAAAAAAAACTCGCCCGAAAAAGACAAGGTTAAATTTATCAAATGCAACATTTCTACCTTGACTGTGGAGCACTATCGCTCCCGACGAACTTCCGAACGGTTCCTCATGATTCCCACAGCGTCACCGTCATCGGATCACCACTGACTTCTCACCGACGTGTTGGAGTGTCTTGAGGCACAGTTGTGTCACACCGAGAACCCGTCAAAGTGCACAGAGACACAGGCACGCATGTTTTTTTTTCAAATCGAATATTCGAGAAGACAGTCCGTCCAGAGGGTGTGATTACAGGATAAAAATATTGTCGGGGGGTTGTTCGGGTGGATGGAAAAGAACACGTGTCGGAGAGCAAAAAGGGTGGAAACCGAGCGAACCACAGATGAGACACGACGGTACGTGGCACGCGCCTACGACTGAGAAGCAAAGCATTCCGACACCGGGCACGAACACGAAATCTCGCGTTCGGCCGTGTTCGGCGGTATCCGGCGATGCTCGACTCGGAGCACGTGGCCGCTCCCGCGCGACCACGCTGTCCCCTTCCGGTTTCCCTTTTCACCTTGCCGTCCCACCTTTTCGCCTTTACTTTTTGTTTTGCAGCAGCCGCGCGGTCCGCATCTGTACGCGAAATCAAAATTGCTTTGACCCTTTGCACTCGGCGCTATTTTCAATACAAAACTAAATGTTTCTTCCGTCTTACAATATTTTCATCTTATTCAAACTGATCCGAGTTCTGCATACACTAACGAGCAAAACTGAGTCTACACTATTTGAAGCAAAATAACTTTTTAAAAATTAGATCAAATGATTTGAATGTTATTGAGAAGATAGAAGGATTAGTTTATTAGACGAGGTGTAAAAAAATTTTGAAAAAAGTTTGAATTGGTCGGAATCGCAAAATAAATAGTAAAAGTTAGCTTTTTTAGCTTTTTTATGTGAGCTTGTATTGAAAATTTAAAAAATATGTTTGATTCGCTTGAATAGATTATATCCATGCTGAAAATTGCATCGATATTGGTTAATTCGTTTACGAGTTATAAACGATTAAAAGTGCGATTTTAAGTCGAGAAACGTGAAAAATGGCAATTTTTCCTCTTTTAATCGTTTATAACTCATAAACGAATTAACCAATATGGGTGAAATTT
>JAQQRO010000081.1:0-12455 GCA_028454255.1 Halictus ligatus
GGGGGAACGGCATATTATAAAACTATTCTAAAATCCTCGGTGTCACATACAATTAATACTTTTGGAGATTCTTTTTTATTGGTCTGTAACGCTTTATACTTTCCACCCCGCACGTTCTGTGCTTGGCAGGTCTGTTGTTAACATCGAACGCGGTCCGCGCCATTGGGAATGTCGAAGTAGTAAGGGACTTTTGAAAACTCGGGGACACGCGGTCAGTATATATCGCGGTCGATGATCGTTCTGAATTCCATAAATTCCGCGCGACGATCTCTATTCTGCTAATAAAGCGGCCAACAAGTACGAGGCCGGATAAAGGACACCGCGAAATTAGACTGCAACCCAGGCTCAATGGAATCCTTTGCATGCATTAATGCACTCCTGTGCAAGCAGAATGTGGGAATACGTTGGAAATGAGAATACACGTCGCAATCATTGCGGCTACATTTGATTCCCATGCTCTGTACACAGAGAGCCGCCGACCCACCCTCTCTCTATGGTTCGTCGAAGACCGCCCCTGTGCATGAGGGGGTGGGTATGGCTCGGATTCGTTGGGATGGGGGTGGAGCAGGAGTAGGAGAAGGCATGACGGAAGGGGAAGTTGCACGTGCGTGCAGTTTGCGGCCACCCACATGCACATCCCGATTCTGTGACTCCATGTCGAACCGACGAGTCAATAATCCACCGTTTACCTGTTGCGTGAAATACCTGTTCCCTAGCCTAATGACTCTCCAACGTCTCCTTGAGGGCTCGAATCGAATTCAACCCCGTTCCGATAATCATTCTCGATAACGTCCTACAACATTCCACGGTTCGATTGAAATTACAATGCGTACAAAGATGTCTCCGTACATGTCTCTATACGTGACGTCTCTATACGTGTCTGCATGAATAGCGTCTCCTGGCCGATATATGTTAGTGACTATGCTCGCGTTAGACTACCAATATTGCGCTTTGAATATTGAGTTATTCTCCGACTATTGAGCTTTGAATATTGAGCTCTTCTCTGAACACAAGGTTTACTGAATACATGTCCCAAATGCCTAGCAGATAAAAGTCCCAGAACTATCTCCACTGTACTTGGTATACCCTCTGCGGGGGCCACAAACTGAGGCCTCTAACTGTCCTTTTCTATGTTCGCCGTGGATCAAAGAATAGTATCTCCTGGCCGACATATGTCAGTGACTATACTCGCGTTAGACTACGAATATTGAGCTTTGAATATTGAGCTCTTCTCTGATTATTGAGCTTTGAATATTGAGCTCTTCTCTGATTATTGAGCTTTGAATACTGAGCACTTTTCTGACTATTAAGCTTTGAATATTGAGCACTTTTCTGACTATTGAGCTTTGAATATTGAGCTCTTCTCTGAACACAGTGCTTACTGAATACATGTCCCAAATGCCTAGCCGATAAAAGTCCCAGAACTATCTCCACTGTTCTTGGTATACCCTCTGCGGGGGCCATAAACTGAGGCCTCTAGCTGTCCTTTTCTATGTTCGCTGTGGATCAAAGAATAGTATCTCCTGGCCGACATATGTCAGTGACTATACTCGCGTTAGACTACGAATATTGCGCTTTGAATATTGAGTTATTCTCTGACTATTGAGCTTTGAATATAGAGCTCTTCTCTGATTATTGAGCTTTGAATACTGAGCACTTTTCTGACTATTGAGCTTTGAATATTGAGCACTTTTCTGACTATTGAGCTTTGAATATTGGGCACTTTTCTGAACACAGTGTTTACTGAATACATGTCCCAAATGCCTAGCAGATAAAAGTCCCAGAACTATCTCCACTGTTCTTGGTATACCCTTTGCGGGGGCCATAAACTGAGGCCTCTAACTGTCCTTTTCTATGTTCGCCGTGGATCAAAGAATAGTATCTCCTGGCCGACATATGTCAGTGACTATACTCGCGTTAGACTACGAATATTGCGCTTTGAATATTGAGTTATTCTCTGACTATTGCGCTTTGAATATTGAGTTATTCTCTGACTATTGAGCTTTGAATATTGAGCTGTTCTCTGATTATTGAGCTTTGAATACTGAGCACTTTTCTGACTATTAAGCTTTGAATATTGAGCACTTTTCTGACTATTGAGCTTTGAATATTGAGCACTTTTCTGAACACAGTGTTTACTGAATATGTGTCCCAAATGCCTAGCCGATAAAAGTCTCAGAACTATCTCCACTGTTCTTGGTATACCCTCCGTGGGGACCATAAACAGAGGCCTCTAGCTGTCCTTTTCCATCTTCGTCCTGGATCAAAGAATAGTATCTCCTGGCCGATATATGTCACTGCCTAGACCCGTGTTTTAAACGTATATCGAATAAACACTGTATTCATCAAAATCAGCCGGGTTCTCTCCAACAACATTCGACGCGACGTCATTTTAACTCTGAAAATTTGATCTAAACGATTCTGGAATAGGTACGGAGGTCACTATATTTTAACCCTTCCGTATGCTATGCTGAAGTTATAAGACAACGCTGTTTACGTCAAAATCAGAAGATCCCCTCTGTTTCTTTTGAACTTGTTCGCCTGACGCCGCATAGTGCCAGAACGAGAGGGGGTACACTGTTTATATGTCCCAAATGCCTAGCCAATAAAAGTCCCAGTACCGCTGTCGCGTGGTTATTCTCGCGAGAGGTCCAGAAGCTCGAAAACGCTCCCTCAAAATTTGATGATTTGTGGTAACACATTCCCGAGACTTCACTCTATATATGTCCCAAATGCCTAGGTGATAAAAGTCCCAGCACTGTCCTCACTACCATGAAGTACACCCCGTGGGGAGGGTGGGGGTAAGGGGTCAACCGAGATCCCTAGCTGTCCTTCTCTACGAATAGTATCTCCTGACCGATATATGTCCCTGGCCTGACCGAAGATTTGAACAAAAATCGAGTAAACGCTATCGTTCATCAACGAAGTCAAGCCGCAGAGGTGCCCTCATCCAAAATACGAGGAAAGCCATCCCCAAGCCGGTCGCCCTACATCGGAACAGAACCGTATCAGTGGAATATCGGTGTGGGTCACAAATGACATGGGGTTACAGCTCTCAGGAGACCGAGGGGTCGATGTGACCTCTAATAGTTGGAGCGTGAAACGTCGAAAGCATTAACGGGGAAAATTTCGAAAAATATCGAGAAGTAACGTCTCGAGGATTCTTTTTGCAAATCGTACAAGTATCCTTTGCGAAACTCTGTTCGAGAATCGGCGGAATTCGGGGTCTTTGATCGCGACGCGTCTCGCCCCCTCCGCTCCTCGCCGGTCGACCGACCGGGAAGAGCCATTATAGTTTCTCTATATTAGTATCGTCGTCGGTAGGTCGAAGAATCGAGAGGGACACGTATCCGCGGGTTTCGCGGCGACGTCTTTGCGCGTGGGCGGGGCCGAGCCGGGGAAAGATGAAAGGCGAAGTGGCCCCAAGATTAAAAGGTCCGCGAAATCGACGAGAGAGCCGGTGCCGGGAGAGGGCGGGAGTCAAACGGATAACGGTGCCGGCTACGTATTTGCTCGCAAATAGAATGAGTTCCGCGTAAAAAGCTTTTCTTGCTCGTTTTTCGCGAAATTTCATTCGCCCCGGGGGCTGTGCGACTCCGGCGCAAGAAAAGAGCTTGTCACGTGTCCGCCGCTCGCACCCCCGGCACCCCCCCCTCTGCCGGGTACGGGGGTTTGTGTCCCCGGTGTTGCGTGCGAGCGTTGTAAAAATGCGGCAAGAAAACGCGTTTCCCCTTTTAACCCGACGACGGGCTGACACCGGATGGAAAACAAGTCGGTTCACGTAGCCGCCGCCGTTATTGCCCGACCGATCGTCTGTCACGAATATTGCGGCATTATGCCATTTAAGTCGCCGAAATTCTGACTCGCGCGCCACCGGTCTTCGCCCGGACACGTGCCAACGGCTTCAACGACGACAACCGGACACATCCGCATCATCACGCGAATCTGGTCCAAACGGGGACGTAGTATTCGTTCCGAGAATTTTTCGGTGGTTCTTCTTCGTTTGTTCTTCCCGGCACCCGATACGTTATGCAGTTTTAATTGTTGATAAAGTTTATCGATATTCGAGTATTTCGTTTTTATACGAATCGAAAAATAATGTACAGTGTTTACTCGGTATATGTCGCAACTGCCTAGACGATAACAGTCCCAAAAGCTTCGCTGTCCCTTTCTAGGTTCGGGAGTGTGTCGAAGAATAGTATCTTCTGGCTTATGTATATTTCTGGCTAGACTCGTGTTTTGGACATGTATCATGTAGGACATTTATAGTGTCAGCAGTGTTCCTGGGCGACTGAAGGCTCTAGAGCTTCGCTGTTCTTTTGTACACGTGGATTAGAGAATAGTATTTCCTGGCCGATATATGTATATATATATGGCTAGACTCGCGTTTTGGACATGTATCGTGTAGGACATTTACAGTTCCAATAGTGTTCCTGGGCGACTGAAGCCTCTACAAATTCACTGTTCTTTTGTACACGTGGATTAGAAAATAGTATTTCCTGGGCGATATATGTCCCTGGCTAGACCCGTGTTTTGGACAAGCATAGTATAGGACATTTACAGTTACAATAGTGTTCCTGGGCGACTGAAGCCTCTAGAGCCTCGCTGTCCTTTGCTACGCGTGGATTAGAGAATAGTATTTCCTGGGCAATATATGTCCCTGGCTAGACCCGTGTTTTGGACAAGCATAGTATAGGACATTTACAGTTCCAATAGTGTTCCGGGGCGACTGAAGCCTCTAGAGCTTCGCTGTCCTTTGCTACGCGTGGATTAGAGAATAGTATTTCCTGGCCGATATATGTCCCTAACTAGACCCATGTTTTGGACAAGCATCGTATAGGACATTTACAGTTCCAATAGTGTTCCTGGGCGACTGAAACCTCTAGAGCTTCGCTGTCCTTTGCTACGCGTGGATTAGATTAGTATTTCCTGGCCGATATATGTCCCTGGCTAGACCCGTGTTTTGGGCATACATAGAATAAACAATGTATTATTTTTTCAGTGGACCCTCACACTTCATTGGGAGAAAACTAAAATCCTCTGCACACGTTTATTTTGGATACCACGAACTGCATGATCACTTAAAATTCACAATAGGGTAAGAGACCCAATTACTGTGGGAGAGGGGGCTCAATTGCTGTGCCTATATTAATTATACTTATTTTTAAAGTACATTGGATATTAAGAAAGAGATATATAATGTATATATTAACTTTTATTAATAAAAAAAAATGTAATATTTTTTCTAATATTATAATGCTTTAAGAATAAGCATAATTAGTATAGGGTACAGTAATTGGTACCCCCACAGTAGTTGGGTCCTTTACACAAGCCAATAATTTTTCCGACCTACGAAACATCCTGGCCGACATATGTCCCCGGCTAGACCCGTGTTTTGGACATGTATCGAGTAGACACTATATTGCCTAGATTAACACCGTGCTGCCAAATTAAATTAGACAATAAATATGCCAGTCTGATAAACGTAAACGACCGAAAAATTAAATTTCCACTATTTCCAAAGACTCGTAGTCGATTGACGACATATGTCGTTTCGAACGATGTTTTCTTCGATTCGAAAGATTATGTTTATTCAACGGTACCGTCACACACCGGAGATTTCGTATGGGACCACCTCGTACAATTCGATCGATAATCTGTGCGGTCGATCAGCAACAGTCATTAAAGTCTCGCCCGATCTGAGATCAGTTAGAACAGCGCAGACCCACCGCGCATTTCAAACTCTCCGTATGCTCTTTCATGTATGTCCGTCACCTTTCTAAAGCGTGGCTCGCATGCTAATCGCCGCTCCTTAGCGGCGGCTCCGGCGAGAGTGAAAACGAACCTTGAAACGGCACGAAACGAAAAGAAAAGCGATGGCCGAACGAAATCATGGTCGGCATGATTAACACGTCCCCGTCACGCGCCGCTGAAACTGTTAGGTAACGATCTTCACGCGCTTGACTCGGCAAATTCGTTTTTCGGATGTGCCTCGCGTTGTCTGTCGAACAAAGGACGTCTCTTCATCGATCGTATCGATTATCGAAGTGTAACTATGTAGAAGTGTGTTACTTTACACCTATTCGATACTTGTCAACAACGCGGGTCTTCCCAGCGTCTTGTATCAAAAAGGAGACATAACCGAGCCGTTTTATATTTACACTCCTTCGCGTCTCGGATAATTCTGCGACGTTTATCGCCTAAGCCTCGGTGACATATATAGAGAAATCTCTGTACATTAAATCAAATGAAAAATTGATTTTTGTATTTAACACTAAACCTACCACGGTAAAAATGACCGGTTTTGTATTTTGCAATTGTTGAAACATTAAATTTGTTTGTGCAAGAATTTATTATATTGAAAATTACAATCTCGATAAATTTAGGGTCGCCATTTTTATGAGGCAATATTTACTAGATATTGTTAATGCTTGGTAGGTTCAGTATGAATTGTAAAATATAAATTTTTTCCGATTTTTTCCTCTCCTTTTCGATGTTTTCATATCTTCGTAAAAGAAACATTTCTTTCTTCGATAGGTTCGAAATTCATTATTTATACAGCGAGGTAGAAACCCTCGTTTGTCACTGACCAGCATTATTATGCGCGCATGAATGTTTGAACCGGTCCAGGATCGATAAAACCGGACCGACCGTGTTGGTATTATTCCAGAATTTGGACGAACGTTTCATTACTTTACACAGCGAAAAACGCGTGAACTGAATTCTATCCGTTTCTAATGGAAGCCGTCAGTCTCAGCCATTTTTCTCGGGCGGTTATAAAAAAAATGTTACGGACGTCCACGAACAGAACAGTATATTTCCCGGCGGTAGGACGATCCGGAAATGTTGAAGCGAAAAGTCCGTTCGAACAGAATTCGAATATATATTACTAAAAACTGTTCCCATCAAGTTTCTACCTGTAGCCGCCGGGGACAGAGCAATTTCGAATCTAATATTTATACAATCCCGTTGTTAATCGAAATTCAATCCAGAATCATTTTTCATTTATGAAACGTCCATCACCGAATCGGCGACATTTTTCTCGTTAGAACGAGTCCAAATATGGCACAGGTCGAAGCATATTTCTTCGCGTAATCCACGATTTTTGATATGTCCAAAACACGTATCTAGCCAGGGACACATATCGGTCAGGAGATAGTATTCTTTGATCCACGCGACCTTCAGCGACTGAGGTCACTCGAGCTTCTTGCCATCTCACGAGGATCGCTACGCGATAGTAGAGATAGTTTTGGCACTTTTATCGGCTAGGCATTTGCGACATATATAGAGTAAGCACTGTATTCTATAAAGTGGAATAATATTTTTAAAAGTGCACAAAATGATTCGAGTTTCTTCAAGAATTTTTGGAAAGATCAGTTTAGTAGCTTGGACTTTAATCGGCTGGGCATTTGCGACATATATAGAGTAAACACTGTATTCTATAAAGTGGAATAACATTTTCAAAAGTGCACAAAATGATTAGAGTTTCTTCAAGAATTTTTGGAAAGATCAGTTTAGTAGCTTGGACTTTTATCGGCTTGGCATTTGCGACACATAACAAGTAAACATCGCATTTTTCAAAGTGGGCTAACATTTTTAAAAGTGGACAAAATGATTCGAGTTTCTGCAAGAATCTCCGGAAGCATTAGTTTAGTACATGATCCAAAACGTTCAAACTATACAGGAAGTATTCCATAAACAAATCACTCAAGATTTAATCTACGCCACTATCATTTGTCCAGCACGAAGAGTTCGGATAATAGAGCTTTCGCTGAACCGTGTACAAAACGATCAAAAATACTCCGAACCGTGTCGTGTTTGGTATCATTTTAATCGGCGGGGAGTCGGGAACAATCGGGCGCGAGCGACGTCGAAAAATCACGCGCGGGGAACCGAGGAATTTCCGAAACGTGCTCCGCGAGCAGAGTAATCGAGCGGGGATACTCGGAATTTCAACGCTGGCTGACAAAGATCAGCGTGCCGGCAGACGGCAACGGTGTGGTTCGAGACGTTGCCAGGTAACTCACGAATAAAACTAAGGACAACAACGTTCGCGCCGGAAACGGCTTTTGTCCGGCAGAATTGGCGATTTCGTCGCGCGGCGTCGGCGGGGGCTAGTAAAACCGTCTCGGAAGCGGATTCGCTCGTGAAAGACAGCGGGCTGCGCGTGTAAACGTTGAGCGTGGCATTGTCAGGGTTGAACCGTGACATCTGGAAGACGAGCGGCGGGTGCTAATTTTGATGAAAATGAGAATACACACACACACACAGAGACACAAACACATACATGCGTATAGGACAAACACACCGGGGCCGCGCGCCGCGGCGCTGTGTTATATCGCGCGAGTACTTCATTTGTGGTTTCCATGGAAATGGAGCGCGAGTCTACAGGGAAGAGAGTAAAGAGAGCACAGGATCTGCCCCTGCCGGCGGAGGGACGCGAAAAGGGAGAATAAGCCATTTGACGTAGAAATCAATAAGGCACCGGTGTTTGGAAAAAAAAAAGAAGAGAGAAGCGGCATCGCGATCCCACGCGTCTGGCAAAAATGCCCGGTTGCTGGGAGGGAAATAAAAAGGAGAAAAATAAAAAAAAATAAATGAAACGAGAGTCCCGGCCCCCGTCGGAACGGGGGCTGATTTACATTGACAGTGACGAGTCGTATCGCCCAACAGATCCCACAAAGCCTTCCTTCCTTTCTTTCCGCCCTCCTTCCCCCACCCTCGATGTTCCTTTTCTTCCTTTTAACCCAGACCTTTCCCTTTCGCTTGGTTCCTCCTTTTGCGAGATAACCGCCCTGCTTTGCTTCTCGCGTATTGTCTGATAACGCGGATATTTCACTTTGCCGCTGCTCGAGCTTGAAAACGGAATTGCCGGGAATTCGAACGGGATCCCTGTTCGCCGGGGAATCGTTCGAAAGAATCGTCTTATCGTGATTTGTCTCGGAGCGGCGGATCGAACCAGCTACGGAACGCTCCGTCGGCTCGCCGCGTACGAAATGTCCGGTTTCCAACGGAAACGTTGCGAGCGACCAATTTTTCCCCGAATTTAACACCCGGGTTCGCGGGACACGTCAAAATTATGGGTTCCGAAATTTTTCAGAGCCGCGGGCAATCAAGCGATTCCTCGATATACGACGCTAGTGCCTGGATAATAAACGTCGCGGAATTATCCTCACTATCAAGGGGAATTATACCCCGTGAAGGGTCAAAGCCGAATACCACATAAGTTAATTATTTTTATTATTTGTTTAATGTTGCTTCAACATCAAAGGTCAATAGCAACACGGTACATTTTCTTACAGTATATTATACATATTTGTATCCTTGATATACTTAGCAAGACCGGAGATGTACTCCTCAGAACTTAACAGAATGGGCAACGATTTAGGCAGCTTAGCATTTTTCCTTTCATTCTCATACTTTTTGCATTCTATTATTAGATGATTTATGTTAACTGGTACTTTACATATATCGCAGATCGTGGTTTCTTTCTTATTTAACAAAAATGAATGGGCTGTTTCTGAGTGGCCAATTCTGATTCTAGAAATTGAAGTTCGAATTGGACGATCTACTGAACTTGGAAATTTATGCCATTCAAAATCCGCTCCTTCGTTATAGTATTTTTCTATGTAATTCCTTTTATTTTTGTCAAAAATCTGTTTCCTAGAAAATTTCATTTAGGTGGTTTTTAAGATCGTTTAGTCTGGTATAGTGTGTGATATTTCACTAAATGGGCCGTTTATTTTGAAAGCGGTGTAAGTCCGTCTTTTTACAATTTTTTCAAAATCTTTTTTGCACATAATTTGGAAAATCGATTCTTCTAGTTGCTCAAACAAAGTCACTTTATCACCAAACTTTGTTTTCATGATATTTAAGTACAAACATGACTACAAGTAAAAGAACTTCATATTTCAGCATTATAAGAAAAAATAAATTGAGCGTATACAGGGTGAGGCACTTAAAACCGGCCACCTGAATAACTTGGTTGCTATTGGTGACAGGAAAAAACGCATCAGGACAAAATTATTTGTTATCCAGGGGCTGATTATCCGATGTTAATAGTTTTTTGATAGGTGGAGGCGTCAAGGAGATACGAAGGTCATCTCTGTCTTTTTAAACGGAACCAAAGTTTTACAATATTTTCATTTTATTCGTACGAAACTGATCCGATTTCTACATATAATATTGAAATGTTTAGTAATATATTAAATACAAATTTTGTAATGTAAGAAATATTTTGTAATATTTTTTGTAATTTCTTTGAAATAATGCTACAACAATTTCTAGTGGTGCTTCAGAGTCGCCACACGAGTGTAAAGGGTTAATAGTTTTTTGATAGGTGGAGGCGTCAAGGAGATATTAAGGTCATCTCTATTTTTTTAAACGTAACCACATATTTTTGAACTCCTACGATTGTAGCCCTTCCCGAAACAATTTTAATGATATAGTCCTTCAAGGTCGTTCAAGATCATAAACCTTAACAAGCAGAAAGACTATAATTTCACTGTGAACGCTACGTAATGGGATATTCTCTTTATTATTACAGCAATCGAACCGGGTCAACTCAAAATATAAACAATGTGCTTCGATCCAAAATAATCTGTTACAACAGATGCAAAAATCGATGACCTGACCTGATGCAACCAAGTTATACAGGTGGCCGGTTTTAAGCGCCTCACCCTGTATACGCTCCATTAATTTTTCCTATAATGCTGCAATATGAAGTTCTTTTACTTGTACTAAAAGTAAACTTGTAGTAATTTTTGTACTTAAATATAATGTAAAAGAAAAAGTTTGGTGATAAAGTTACTTTCTTTGAGCAACTAGAAGAATCGATTTTTCCAAATTATGTGCAAAATAGTCGGTTACAACAGATGCAAAAAGACATGCGGGAACGCATAAAGGGAGCCTCTGTGCTGCTATTGATCATCGCACACTTTAATATATAATGTAATCCTTAGTGGGCGGTATTAAGTGGCTCACCCTGTATACGCTCCATTTATTTTTTCTTATAATGCTGCAATATGAAGTTCTTTTACTTGTAGTCATTTTTGTACTTAAATATAATGTAAAAGAAAAAGTTTGGTGATAAAGTGACTTTTTTTGAGCAACTAGAAGAATCGATTTTTCCAAATTATGTGCAAAATAATCGGTTACAACAGATGCAAAAAGACATGCGGGAACGCATAAAGGGAGCCTCTGTGCTGCTATTGATCATCGCACACCTTAAGATATAATGTAATCCTTAGTGGGCGGTATTAAGTGGCTCACCCTGTATACGCTCCATTTATTTTTTCTTATAATGCTGCAGTATGAAGTTCTTTTACTTGTAGTAATTTTTGTACTTAAATATAATGTAAAAGAAAAAGTTTGGTGATAAAGTGACTTTTTTTGAGCAACTAGAAGAATCGATTTTTCCAAATTATGTGCAAAATAATCGGTTACAACAGATGCAAAAAGACATGCTGGAACGCATAAAGGGAGCCTGTGCTGCTATTAATCATCGCACACTTTAATATACAATGTAATCCTTAGTGTGCGGTCTTAGGTGCCTCACCCTGTATACGCTCCATTTATTTTTTCTTATAATGCTGCAATATGAAGTTCTTTTACTTGTAGTAATTTTTGTACTTAAATATAATGTAAAAGAAAAAGTTTGGTGATAAAGTTACTTTTTTTGAGCAACTAGAAGAATCGATTTTCCAAATTATGTGCAAAATAATCGGTTACAACAGATGCAAAAAGACATGCGGGAACGCATAAAGGGAGCCTCTGTGCTGCTATTGATCATCGCACACTTTAATATATAATGCAATCCTTAGTGTGCGGTCTTAGGTGCCTCACCCTGTATACGGTCAATTTATTTTTTCTTATAATGCTGCAATATGAAGTTCTTTTACTTGTAGTAATTTTTGTACTTAAATATAATGTAAAAGAAACAGTTTGGCGATAAAGTGACTTTTTTTGAGCAACTAGAAGAATCGATTTTTCCAAATTATGTGCAAAATAATCGGTTACAACAGATGCAAAAAGACATGCGGGAACGCATAAAGGGAGCCTGTGCTGCTATTGATCATCCCACACTTTAATATATAATGTAATCCTTAGTGGGCGGTTTTAAGTGGCTCACCCGAAGGAAGACGTAAAATGGTTTACTGAAAGGTCAGCAGACTGTTTATTGCAACGAGCCAGGAAAAATAATTAGTTTCTCCGGGAAGGGTCGACGACACGATATCGCACGGCCGGCGGAAAATTCGGGAAAGTTTCGAGCGGCTCGGGAACGTGACAAAGATCCCGGCGGATTGATAGAGTCGCTACTTTCGAAAGAAAAATTGCTTTCGTGCTATTTGCGAGTCGACCGACCGGCAATTCGTTTCGGGGGGAAAATTTTTTCGGGCGAAAAAATCGCGGTGACAGGTCAGGAATGGCTGTCGGGGCCGGCGTGAAATTCGCGG
>JAQQRO010000082.1:0-12392 GCA_028454255.1 Halictus ligatus
GGGTATGCGAATAGCATTTCCTCACGGAAAAAAGGGGGACTTTAACCCGCTGGGAGGTGCCCTGTTGAATACTCGCGTGATCCAGGCACCTCCCCCTGTAGCTTAGGTGGGTGTGAGGTTTTTGTTGGGTAGTCCCCAATTGTACGCTCTCCGTGGAGACAGTCCCTAATAACTCCGGATCTCTCCAGGGAGCCGGGGTATGCGAAAAGCATTTCCTCACGAAAAAAAAAAAAGAAAAGAGGACTTTAACCCGATCTCATTGGTACTGACTCCTAGTAGTGATTGGTAGTGACTCTGCACGTCACTGCACAGTTACTGACCGGAGAGGATGAAAATGAACGACTTCATACAGGGTGGTCCTTTTAAGTAAGACTCCCTAAATATCTGTTGAAGTTATTGTGATGCAAACAATATTTGTTATGTAATGTACGCAGTATCAATGGACCAAATATGTGGCAAGAATATTTTTTCTGAAGATTATTTTTTTCGGAGTTATCAAGGTAATCGGTGTTACGTCCCGCGGTTCAAATTTGTTGTGTTGATTGCTCGTGGTTATCCCGAGGATGTTCGAGCCTTTGATGTATATTTACACGTAAAGTGTCGACTAATTCGGTTAAGGAGTTTTCCTCTCATAAAAAAAGGTAACTAAATATAACGAACTAAAAAAGTGGACTGTATTTATATTAAGTAGTGAGCCGTTACAGAATACAATTGAGAAGCAGCGTACAAGAGAGCAACTAGAGACCGATCTTTTCCGCAGCGTGCTTGGAATCGCATTGAATGGGAGGATCGAGCCAAAAACCAACGTAAAGTTAGATTCTCCCTCTACTTCAGGATTTTTCCTCCCTTCGTTAGATAACAAGAAGCATTCCCGGATTGGCCAGGACGAGGACCAATTGGTGGTGGACGGTTCGAAAGTGGGAGATGGGACCGAGGAACATCCCCCAATGCCCCAAGGCCATCCTGATGAACGAAGACCCATGAACTACTCACTAAGGGTGAGAGTTGCCAGAACCTGGAAAAAACCCAGGGCGTCTGGCAATCGTCAAGCGCCAAGCTAAAGAAGGGCAGGTTGGGACCTCTGGCAGATTTATGGCACGGGCCTAGAAAACTAAATACAAGTGCTAGCTCTACGCCTTGGGAACGGACACGATTGGAAAATAGCTAAAACGCTGACAAGGCCACTCCGTATCGAATTCCTAAAAATCCCTAAAGTCACGTTCCAAGAGCGTAAAGTAATACCCATGCCATAACCAGATGTGCCAAGCTGGCCGCTACATGTTGTATGAGGCAAATCACGAGCTCGCGTATGAAGACGTTAATAATTTGTAACGGGAACAATGGTTTGTGCTGCCCTCTTCTAGATGCTCGAGCACGCCAGGGTCTTCGGAGAAGGCAGTGGGTTCGAAATAATTCGACAACTGTTATGCAAAATAGAAAATCTGTATTCCCGGTGGAACTGTCAGCTGTGGACAACGTTAGTGGACGATAACAGTTATTAATTTTAATTAATACTAAACCTAACCTTAAGATTAATTAAAACTAGGGTACCGGCGCGGAGCGAATAACGGCTCGCGAAACGGCGGAAAATGCAACACGATCGCAGATCGTGAGAAGGCGGAAGCGCGGCACGATCCCAGATCGCGAGGCAGCGGGAAACGCGGAGCGGTTCTAGATCGCGTACGGGACGAGATCGGGCGGTTCTGGACCGTGCGACGGTGGAGAGAGTCAGGAAACCCTGGGCTGTAGATGGAAGCAGGAACCACCGCGGCTCAGCTATGTTATAGTGAATCGGTGTTTCTACGTAGCTGTTGAGCTCGCCTGGTCGCGATTCGTCTCGCAGCCGGACCGGCGGTGTGGGTTCGCTCGCACACGGACGTAACCAGTAGAACGTGGTCCCCCGACAACGGCGGCGTTACTCGCTTGCGAAAGTAACCCACAGAACGAGCTCCGTACGCAGTTGTGGCCGGACGAGGACTAAGCGCGCGAGGCGCGAGGCTCGGTCGCCGGACGGTGAGCGAATATCGCAGGATTACAGGAATCGGGAATCGTATCGCGAGGAGAGAGAGAGAGAGCCGATGGCGCGGTGCGTCGCAGTGGTTGGGACCACTGCTCTCGCCCGACTAGCCTCCTCGAGACTTGCTCGCGGTATTAGTTTCGCTCGCACACGGACGTAACCCATAGTACTCGTTTCACCACCACCAGCGTGCTAACGCACACGCACGGACACTAACGTCTGGAGCTCGGAGAAGTGCCTCCGAGAGCTGCTCCAAACCAACTCCGGTGCTGGCTCGTTTAGGCCGGGTCTTTATAGGCGAACGCGGAGCACGACGAGAGCCTCGCTTGGCGAGGCATTCGGCCGGTGTCGGTACTCGCGGATTGGATCGCGCTAGGGTCCCTCGCGGATTAGTTCGCGTTAGGCTCAGATCATGAATTGGCTCGCGCTTAGGAACGCGAGAAGCGCTGTTTCACGCGACGAGTATAACCGTGTCTGACACGGTTTACAATTAGCGTTCACCGGATCTTGACTTAGAAAGTAGCATTAGTCGCTGCGCTCGTAGGGCGAGTTTTCCAGGCCTTGGCGACGAACAGGCTCCTTGTCTCGTGGTACTTGCCCTCGGTGGACGTCTACGGGAGTCAATGGGAATCGAGTTGGGGTCCTCCAAGGAATCTGCTCCTTCTGGATCGGGACGACGCGAATCTTCCCCGTGAATATCGTGACCCGGATGATTATTGGTACGGCACCTACACCGATTACTTTAGTGAATTCGTCCTTGTCTATCGAATTGTCGAATAGGTTCAATATCAACACGACGAGTGTAAGGGAATCGAAATAACTAGAAATTGATTAATATAAGATTTTAATGAGTAACTGCTACAAGATATAGAAACGCGAGTTTAAATGAGTGATGACTCCGAGAGTCGTCGTTGTCTCGTAAAGGAGTCCGAAATGGAACTGTATAAAAAAATGTTCCATTGAGCTCGCCTTCGGTGCAGGATGTGTCAATGGAGTGGGGTAATGAGGAGTGGAAGTGGGCGGCAGATTAGGACCCGCTAGCGCGAGGAGTAGGGATCGCTGGACGCGATGACGTACTACCGAGCGTCCCGCAGCGGAATGGACGGTTGATGAGGTTGGAATTGGGATAAGACTGGAAAATAGAATGGGGATGGAAATAGAGCGGTACGTAATGGTGCGTGATCGCTTAATGCTATGAAATTGAATATGTTCTTATAGACTATCGTGTTCGTGTCAGTATGGTTATGTACTTTGGAGTTAGAGTTCTTTGGGTATGGAGTGAAGTTCGCCCAATGTAACAACAATAATTTATTAAAACAAAAACTCAACAACGTAACGAAGTCAAAAGAACGAAGTAACAACGAGACAAAATGGCAGCGATACGAACGGTGCTATTCTGGGGATAGACGACAACAACTCTCTGTCATCCGTCATAATTCGCTCTTATATCTATCCCCATGTCCCCCAGAAATTTCCTTGGAACAAGGAAACTTCTGGACTGGAGATGTTTTCCTGGACATGCCCCTTGGAGAAAGTTCGTGTCCTTGGACCGACCACCCGTATCCTGGCGAAAATTGAGGGTTAGCGGCCAAATGTGTTTAAGGTCCCAGACCGCAGGCAATATTCCTACCTGGGTCCGATTAACTTTTCTCTAAGGGGTCCACTACACATTTATTGCTAACGACATCTTAATGATATGTATATAATTTTACAGCTATCCGATATGTCATCAGACGTAAAAATGTACAATTAATAATAATAAACTTAAAGAAATTATAATAGTAGTCAACAAAGTTAAGAAACTTAACAAATCGCTATTCGCTATCCGACTCATTCTCAGTACTTTGAATGTGATTCCTATTCACATTTATCCAAACAATCTCGTTCTATCTTTACATTCTTACTACTTTTCCAATAGGTACAAAACATATATGAAAAATAAATTCAGAATACATAAAAATTATTGATATATAATTATTGCAAAATTGTGTTATGCATACTCAGATTTCACGCAACGTCTTCAAGACGTCTTTTTCGCGCTGCGTCTATCGTGCGCCAGCCCGGCGAGGCTGTGTATCGTGGTGCAGCGTTCACTTCAAATAATTTTAATTTCGTCAAATTTGAAGCGTCCACTTGTTTAAAAACCGGTCTGTAAAGGGGACACTTGGGGCTATAACCTCATTCTTTTCAAATTTCTAGAAAGGTACTTGCTATGAAAACATTGCATTTGTTTAAAATAATTGCCAAAAAAATGGTGAAAAAAACATTTTTTCCAAATGACAACATTTTTAGTAGACACTCTTATGTCTTCACTATAAGCTCCCAAAACTCATTTTCGTGGGTGTGATAGTTCTAGACTTATAATTTAATGGAAAAAGGGTGACATGTTTTTTTACACGTCTTTAAAATCAACAATGTTTAAAATATCGGAAAATCTATTGAGATTCGATTGATAGGACATCATCATCGGTAAAATAGTTTTTTTTAAGTAATATAGCATTTATGATGTTTTCCTCCCTTCGTGCGGCCACACCACCGCGTGGCATCCGGGGTCGCTGAGTATTCTTCGCCAAGAATACTTCGTACTACAACGGCTGCGGCCCGGTCGGCTCTAGCATAGGATTAAGGGGGCCGGCAGGCATTTGACCTTGACTGTCATGCTTTGAAAACCATATACGTATGCACGGGTCAAAATCTATACAAACTACGGCTTCAATATTGCAATGAGCAGTTTAGAAGTGGTCAATTGTGTTTCCTAAAAGTCCAATGTACGTCTTTATAGAGCCCAAATTGCGAATTTCTACCTCATCGTGGAGTAATTTACAATATTCGGCAGAAAATTCGAATTCTGAAGCAAGTATGACGTCACAAGATGGCCGCCGCTGAGAGTTTCTCTTAATTTCGAGAGATTTAGTGTTCCTATTGAAAAAAAGGCTCTGTATAGACGTAACAAAGACATGTACAAACACGGTGGTATGCATTTTTAATTGATTACTTGCTTATTTAAGACGTAAAATGTATAGAAAAAAAATCACAATTTTGCGGTTCCGCTTAGTAGCGCCACGGTCCCTCCGCGGCAGACACTGTAAGTTGCGATAGAATACGGTCGATAATGCAGATCGATAGTACAGGTTTACGTATGTAAGATATGTATGCTGCCGAATATTGTAAATTACTCAACGACGAGGTATAAATTCGAAATTTGGGCTCTGTACAGACGTAGATTGAACCTTTGGGAAAGACAATTGACCATTTATAAACTGCTCATTGCAATATTGAAGCTGCAGTTTCTATAGATTTTGACCCGTGCACGTGTCGCTACGCGTCTCGTAACGTCAGGCTTGCCTCGAACGCTTCGCGGCATGCTGCCGAATATTGTAAATTACTCAACGACAAGGTATAAATTCGAAATTTGGGCTCTATACAGACGTAGATTGAGGATTTTCATTCTTTCCTATGTAATGCCTTTTTTTCTGAGGTACAAGAAGATTCGGTTTGGCGCGACTGCAGCGTGCCAAGTTTTCAGCCGGACGACCAGTGTTCAAATCCTGTCGACCAACGCATTTTTTCCTTTATTATGTTTTATCATTGTATATTTATAAGTACCGATTTCATTTTGATAAAATATAACAGGCCGCCGAAAATGATCGGAAAGTAGTAAAATATATCACCTCGCAAATCTAATTACGGATCAGACAGGATGTCAGTATCAATCAACGTTCGATTGGACAATATCATATAAGGGAGAAAAAACCTCACTTGTTCAAGAAAAGGTAGATGAACTTATATCACATCACAGAAATGTAATAGTAACTTGTTCGAAATCCGGAAAACACAGAAAATTTATAAAATTTAATATATATTTATTATAGAAATAATAATATATAATAATAGTAAATAATCCCGTTGTTAGTAAATAAATACATGTTATTTATAATTCAAAATGCAATTCTATGCGTGAAATGAAAATATAAATACATAATCATAAAACATAATAAAATGTGTTAGCAGGTAGGACTTGAACCCTGGTCATTTAGGTGAAAACTTGGCACGCTACCGTCGTTCCACAACAATTCTTCTAGTTTAGAAAAAATACGGCATTAGATAGATGATATATATATATATATATTATTACATTTATGCGCTTCGTGGCATAAAAAAAGATTTCATTTAAATGATATTTGAATATAATTTTCTTTCTGACAGGAAGTAAATTCCGGCTCATTTTCAAGAAGTCCTGGAAATATGTATAAAATTATTATAATGTTAAGAATAAACTGATTCAATTTAATATAAATCAAATGATTTCCTTAGCTTTTGCATACACGTGACCGCCATTCGAGTTTCAATTCAGAGATATTAGCGAAAAACTGCAGAGGTAATGTGACAACGAGTCCTGCGTATAGCTACGCGCCCGTGGCAATGTATGTGTTAGCATGGCTGCATGTGTTGGTGGGCCGAATCGTGCTCACGAGGCAGAAATCAGTTTCTCGAAACGCTTGTACATTTATGGATTTGGTGACATGGCAACAGTGAGGCGAAGGCTTATATGTGGCAACCATGTCTAGTCGCTAGCTTTCTCTCTCAATTTTCGTTTCTCTCTTCCGCTAGTACTCAAGTCGGCATTTCATATATTCTTCTTTACCGATATGTCGTAGACGCGACGTAGTTCCACAAAAAAAATTTTAACCATTCCACAATCAGTTTTCCCTACTGACCGTTCGAGGACCGTTCGAGAATTGGCGTAACAGTCAAGGTCAAATGCCTGCCGGCCCCCTTAACAGGGGTAAGAAGGGAGTAAACGATTTTGGGGTTCTCGTAGCGACCACCATGGTGTGCGACACTTGGCCCTTGTTGTGGGCTTTCTTGAACGTTTCTCAAATGGCCTTCGAACACGGTCAGTTCTGTATGACCTACGAAAACGGGCCTCGTTCCCTGACACGGCGAAACCGTCTTGTATATTCTGATCTTAAAATAAAGATAAGATCTTAAGATTTTTAAAATAAAATAATCTTAAGATCTAGATTCAAGAACAGGGGTTAGAAATTTGTAGGCCGTAGAATGGTCTTCGTGCCAGAAATCTTTTCCGAACATGTTGGGGCTATAACTTTGAACGTTTTATTGTTTCCAGATGGCCTTTCGAGAGTACGTTGACGATTTTCGGCACTTGGCCTTTGTTGCGAGCACCTCGAGTGCCCCTCAAGTGGCCTGCGAATACGCTCAGTCCTTATGGACGACGATTTTAGGCGCCCAAACAACTTCGGCATCTTGCCTGTCTTGTGTGGGGCGACCTTTATACGGCGATATCGTACGTTTATATTTGTTCTAAGGAAAATTATGCCAGAGCAATAAATATGAATTTTTAAGCCTCTATGCACAATGTTCTATATTAACATAAGTAAATATTTACATTAATGTTCACAAAGTTCGTTAATGAAGTCCTTTACAATAATCTTTAAAGACTTTTTAAGTACCTGTTTTCTATGCCGGTTAGTTGACTTTAATGGAACAGAACTGGAAAATCTCAAAAGATACCTAACCTGCCTGTCACCATTTTCCAAAATCTTTGCAACGCCATACGGTGGACCATTCTAGGAAAGCAGGAGGAAGTGGCTCCACAAATGATGGTAACACGACTATACGTTTCTTCAAAAACTTTACAAAAATTTCGAAAATAACAGGTAATAATAAGGAACTTCTTGAATGATTTTTTTATATTTTATCTGCTCTTTCTTCAGATCACAACATTAATTTTCTAAATTTCGAGAAATTTATATCCTTGGTTTTGTATCCCCGTTACAGTGCACAAATTATTATTTCATAGTGTAGAAATAAGTAAATCATGCCTATTGGAAGGTTTTGGATTGGCCACACAAGCATGATTTGAGTTTTTCTACAAACTACGACTTAACAGCAATGCTGTTAATTACTTCTGATCCTATCATAAATTATTATAGGGTGATATCGCAAAAAAATAACAAGAACTTCCGTCTAATCCCATAAGTAACTTAGTTGATAGTGACAGCGATATTAGCGAAGAATTATTTTTAAATTGTTATACTTAGATATTGTTGTTATATTTATTTAATATCATATTTTTTATTTATTTTCATATTTGTGTCTGTAGTATATATATAAAATTTTTCGATATAAATATTACTTCTAAAGGCTCTACATATGTTGAATCTCATTTCATGACCTAACACAAAATTTCAATCGATTTGAAGAAGCCAGAAACGATTTATGATTTTTTTCCACCTAGAAAGGATTCGCGACACTGTGCTGTGGTCGGAAGTCGCCAAAACATGGACAAAATAGGTAGGAGTATTCCAATTTTTTTTTGATACTCTAGAGTTTTTCCCCAGAGAAAAAGATTACGAATCTAATGTAAAAATTATGAAAAACAAAATGGCGGATTCAATATGGCGGAGGGGTATGTGAGAAAATGATTTGATTTCCATAAATATTTGGTGATAGTATATTTTCGGCAACTCTGATAGCGATTCTGAACTTAAAATAAAAAAGACTAAACGATTTCAATTAATTTTTTTCAAATTTTCAAGTAAAAATTTTGATAATAAAATGATTTATCAAAATTTGATTAAATGTTTCTTAAATTTAGTTTTGTATAGTTTATATGCTATAGAGGTAATATATGGAAATGCTTTTGTTAAATTAAAACTAAGGGATGTTATTATAATTAACAAAATATTAAAATAATGGATAAAAAATTGTATTAAATTAAAATTATTATCAGAACTATATAATGCTTATGTAACAAAGTTTATTATACTTTCTAAATTTCTCGAGAATACAGTGAGTGTAAAAAGTATTCGTACACCTCTTATAGTTCTAGAAAACCATATATTTCTTTAGGTAGTTGTACATTCTTTTATAAAACAAAAACAAAATTACGATTATTATGTGTTTCAACTACAAAATGTAACATGAAGAAACTAAAGAAAAGTTAACGTTAACGAGATATATTAAAAACAGTCTGAAGTCTCTCAAAATTAGCACACAAAAAGTATTCGTACACGTAACAAATTTAGCAATAAACGTGTTATAATTTGCGAAAATAAATTAAATTAATATTTCGTTGGATAGCCTTTCGACTGTATAATTGCGTCCAGTCTTTGTGGCAGTGAATCCACTAAATTGGATGTGATTTCGTGTGTAATATTGCACCATTCCTCTTGAAAAGCAATTTTTGATTGTCCTTTACTTGAAATATGCAGGGTTCGGATTTTTTTATCAAGCATATGCCATAAATTTTCGATCGGATTAATATCCGGTGATTGCGGAGGTGTTTTCAAATATTGTGGTGCGTGATACAGCAACCACTCTCTTGTGTTGCGTGCTGTATGTTTGGGGTAATTGTCTTGAGTGAAGATAAAGTTGTATTTTGGACCCATTTTTTCTGCACTACTTAGAATATGAGTTTTTAATATGTTTAGATATATTTTGTGGTCCATGATTCCCTCGATGAAGTGTAATGACCCCACTCCAGCAGCACTCATACAACCCCAAACCATGACCGAACGTCCGCCGTGTTTTACTGTGGGACGTAGATTTTCTTTCTGTAGCTCTGTATTTTTCTTCCTCCAGACCGTACACTTGCCATCAGAGCAAAAAACATTAAATTTACTTTCATCAGTAAATATGACTCTTCGCCAAAACTCGATAGGCTTATTAATATTGTCTTTCGCGAAATCGAGTCTCTTCTTTCTATTTGCGGCATTTACGAAATACTTCTTGCGAGCAATTCGGCCGTGATATTCATTATTTTGTAAACAATTACAAATAATGCTGGCACATACACATACTCCAGCGTTGTTTGCAAGCTCAGCAACAATCTTAGGGGCACTCATTTTAGGATTTTTTTTAATTCAAGCACTATAAAACGTTCATCGTGTTAACTAAGTTTTCGAGGTCGACCAGATTTCGCTTTATTTTTATTGGTTTTTCGTTCACCATATCGATTTATAATTCCTTGTATAGTGCTACGTGGACTATTAATTGTTTTTGCTATTTCTCGCAATGATTTGCACTGATTATGCAGTTGTATAATAATTTTTCTTTCAGTCTCACTTGTTTCCTTACCTTTACGATCCATTTTACCAAATGTTACAAAAATTCACTAGTTTTGCAGAAGGTTGCCACTAGACTGTGCATCAAAGACTCTGTCTGATAATTTGTTGAGTCCCGCTAAAACATAATATAAACAATCGGACGCCTTTCAAGTGCATTCTAGTACCTGTACGAATACTTTTTGCTCGCCAATTTAGAGTCACTTCTCATACTTTTCAATTTTTCTTGTTAACATTAAATTTCGTTTATATGTTTCGTTTTATAAACATGTGTGCAATTACATAGAGAAATACATGGTTTTTTAAGTCTACAAGAGGTGTACGAATACTTTTTACACTGACTGTATATGTTTGTAACTAGGTCGCACGACCAAAGTGGCACCAAGTGGCAGCTACTTTTTCAAAATAATATAAGATAAAAATATCATCTACAAGTCTAAAAAAGAATTTTTTGAGAATATTGTGGAATATGCATCTTTCAGTACACATGTTTAAAATCTGTGCATCGAAGTTTATCTTTGTCTTTATACATTATAAATACTAATTAATATACATCCAATATTATTATTATGCATACAACTTACTTCCAGGAACAGCATTCATTGCACACAGAAAAAATTGAATTTTATTGAAATTATCAGCTTCGCACATCCTTTTTGACATCGTAGTTCACTGCACGAAAATTGCGCGACGAGTAAACGCGATTTTTGTACTATCACCATTTTTAAATAATGAGTAGAATTTATTTAATGAATAATTGATTCAAGCTATTAATATTTTACTTTTGACTATTTTGTATTAAAATATGCAGAATGAGCTGTACTCGTAATCTCGATTTGTTTGAAGTTTTTTTATAAATATTTCTGAAACTAAGCGAGTGTATGCCTTATACGTATTGGAAAAAGTTGGCAAAATGTTGAGTTTCATAAAATATCCAAAAATCATCGAAATCGGAGAGGAAGTAGCTGCTTTACAACTTGATTAATTTTCAAGTGTTCCATTTCTTTTCCCCTAATTTCCGTAATTACCTACGACATTATGCCTCCGGGTCTTGGTCCCAACAAATATCCTCCCCCAACATCTTTCCAAGAACATTCCTACTCCTATACCCTTTTCTAAAAATCCAGTGTATAAAAAGGGGTTCTCCGACAAGATTGTCAGTGTTACTCTGTCAACTCTGGCAACTCTAAAATACCACTGTATTATACATTTTGTAAGAAGTATTGTCTTGAGTGATTCATTGACATGGTCTTAAGACATTCGGTGGTTAAGATAAGCGGTTACCGGGCACAACAATATAAGTTCCCAAGAACTGCTTACTAATGAAAGTTCATAGAAACTCAAACTAACACGTCAATATCCAAATGAGAAATTCAGAAGTGGTTAATTGTGTTTCCTAAAAGTCCAATCTGGGACTGTATTGTCTCAAAAATTCCTATTTTTACGTTATCGTGTAGTAATTTGTAATATTCGGCAGCATACTGCCTGTCACGAGACATCCGAAGTCGCGGAATCATCGGTCATAAAATGGCCGCCGCTGACAAGTCGGAGAGCTCGCGATTTGACATGATCAGCGCCTTCAAACGTTGACGATACTGCCGTTACTAATGGTGGTCAGAAGTACGGGAGGAAGATGAGATCTGGTGTGGTTTGCGAAGCCTGTTGTCAGGGGACAAAAATTGGTTACCCGCGCTGACTGCGAAATTTAATCTGCCGTCCGGTCGTTGAATGTGACGAAATTGATTCCATAGTAAGGGGGTGAGTTAAATTTTTTTATGATAATGTACAAGCAATTAGCGAAATGGCCAACGGGCAATTAAAATATATTTCGCAGACGATTAACAATGTCATCATTTTTCCACAACTTCCCATAAATCTCATTTCTGCACAAAGTTGTGCTACATAAGAACAAATGTCTTTAGTGTTTAAGATGAACGGGCATTTCCAACTTGAAACGTTGCCGTTAGTCTTGGATAAAAGGAGTTGAGTCGAAAGCTGTGAGGGCTGACGAAACAGTTACGGAAACAGTTACGTAAGCGAGTGTGGGGTTTGTTGTCAAAATTCGAACTGCTCGATCAGCCGGACGCGTCGATCCACCGCGTCCGCTCCCCTCGGCCGCGCCTGCGAGGCCCAAGCTGCTGGATCCATTCGGGGTGCTCGCGGGGAACAGTGGGACGGTGGGGGAACGACAGAGCGCCGAAATAGAAAACATGTACAGAGAGAGAAATACGCTGACAATGAGTATAGTCAAGCATAAACGGTTATGCGGTACAATTACTAAAAAC
>JAQQRO010000083.1:0-12374 GCA_028454255.1 Halictus ligatus
TGCAAGCGATTCCGCAGGGGAAGATGATAAATAAAAGAAGGAGTCGATGGTCGAATTCCGTTTCGAGTTCGACGGTAAACATTCGCGAAATGTTGACGCAATTCATTCGCCGCGTCGCTTCTTCGAGCGCGCTCACGGTTCCATTCCGATATCGTTCCGTCTGGATAACCAAATAAACGAATTTAGCCGCGACACTTCATTAAACGCAACGCGTCCTCCCGTAAACCGTGAGAAACGATACTCTGTTCGCCGACAGTTATTACGAACGGCTTGTTATGATTTTTCATTTTCAATAGCGACCAACGAGGAAAGTCGTTTCGTTTCATCTGAATTTAATACGAAGCGACGACTGTCGTGTAATACGTTCAATTAATGTCGATCGTAAATAAAGCCACCCGAATAACTTCCACATTTTTCGAGATAGCAAGAACACTTTTTTCAATTACGCCTACGTACAGAATGATGCTGAAATCGTGGTACAATCGGGCAGAGATTCGTTCCACGTAAAAAAGAATGAGCAAAAACATTCGGTACAACATTTCTTCGAACTTCGTTTTCGAGAAAATCGAGTTTGAAAATGCAGCGAATACCCGCGCTATCAAATAGGAATCGTCTGACGCCTTTGATCACGACTAACCACTTCTACTTCCTGCATACGTATACCAAAGCACGCGAACCCGACGGTACTTCGAACTCGATTTTCTCGAAAACCGAGGCGTCAAACGAAAAAAATGCTACCCCCTTTTTGGATTTGTTTTCACGTGTCGTCCAATCCACCCTGCATCAACGTTTCACTCATTACCGACTGTACATTGATATTGACACGTAGTGTTCGTCTGTTTTCTATCCTCGTATTGTTAATATTTTTAGTGTCCACCGAGCGGTCTAAAAAATTCCGTAGAGTCAAAATAATTGTTCGAGACAAGGATCGAAAAATTGTAGAATAACTTGAACAATAATCCGTCGTCTTCAGCACGTTTCAGATCTTGACCAAATTTTCTACACACGATACATTAACGTAAAAGTTCATGTCAAAGTGTTCAGCAAGTTATTTTCTTTTGTGCCGGTAATGGCTGCCATCGGTGTGGCAGTGAACGTTTCAAACGACATTGACATCTTCAAAAACGAGATATACGGGATGTACAACTAATAAATAAGTATAATATACATAAATCAAGTGGAGTAAACGCCGTTTCGTCAGGCGTTTATTCCGACGCACCAATGTTCGCTCGTCTCGATCAATTTTTGCATTGTCTCGTCTGCCTCGGCTCCAATCAACTGGCCGGCTCTCGTGGTCCGCAGAGAGAGAGAGAGAAAAACAAAAAACAAAAAAAAAATAGGCGGCGCGTGTCACGCATTCTGTTACCGCCGGGAGTATTACCGCGAAAAAATATGACAGCGCACGGCATGGATAGGAATGGATATCGTAACGATCCGGAACGGATTTATTTTACGCGCGGGCAAACACTATCTGCGAGAGTTTTACGCCGCGTTATTGTTCGAACGTAAACGTTCGGTTGTTTCGCATTGTTTTTAGTTTCGTCGCTGACAAAATCGAGCCAACGTCGAACGAACGCAAACACACGCCGCGTCGCGTCGACGTAATTATTTATTCGGCGTGTACCCGTTGAAAATGACAGAAACAATTCGAAGAGAGCAACTCGAGACTGTGCGCAGTCTCGCGCGCGCTATCGTCGGACGCGTTTTGTTTGCGCGTCGATGCGCAAAAGCGAGATTAACGGATCTGCGCGCGAGAACGAACGCGATTCCCGTCCCGAAACTTTTTTTCCCCGGCACGAGTCGGCAAGTGTCGATCGATCCGCCGATTAATCTGTTGAAACCTTTGAAACGACCGTCATCGGTTAGGTGGGATTACCTTAATCTCTTGTCCACCGCCGTCCCTCCCCCCTCCACCGCCGCCGCGAAACGCGCACGGGGAACCGTGCGGTTTTTGTGCGGTTTCCGCGCATCGACAACAACGTGTTCGCGTTATGGTCGCCGAGTTCCTTCGACGCGCTCCCAGCACGCGCACTGTTCCTGTCGATCAAACAGAATCCCTCGAAGCGGATCCGCGACAAACTATTCTCGATCCAGCCCGATCCATCATCGTCGGGGACGGCGCGACATCATTAGTTTCATTAGGACATCGGTGACTGTGATTACTCAAGGTCGTTGAAGATCACGCGACCAACAGGAGCAAGCAAACTCCCGGAGAAGTCGGTGTATCGAAGAATAGCCGATAATCGTCCCCGGCCGGACCCATGTTTTGGACATACATCGAGATGACACTGTAAAATGTCGAATATCTCGTCGAGCACAGTGAATTCTCGATATATGTCAACAACAGGAGATGTGTTATGTTTACACTATGTGTCCGTGGACTATCGACCTCTGTGGCCCCCCCTCGCGAAGTATACCCCGCTATGGTCGGGATAATTCCGCGACATTTACCATCCAGGTCTCGGCGACATGTATAGAGAGAACCACTGTACAAAGGGATTGAAAATGTTCCATGAAAGTTGCCGAGTTCTTCGTGACCCGAACCGTGCGCATAGTTCCTTTCATTGGGACATCAGTGACTGTAATTACTCAAGGTCGTTGAAGGTCACGCGACCAAGAGGAGCAAGCAAACTTCCAGAGAAGTCGGTGTATCGAAGAATAGTATCTTCCAGCCGATAATCGTCCCTCTGTAGACCCATGTTTTGGACATACATCGAGATGACACTGTAAAATGTCGAATATCTAATCGAGTACAGTGAATTCTCGATATATGTCAACAACAGGAGACGCGTTATGTTTACACTATTCGGCGTCCGTGGACTCTCGACCTCTGTGGCCTCCCTCACGAGGGTACACCCCGCGATAGTGGGGATAATTCCGCGACATTTACCATCCAGGACTCGGCGACATATATAGAGAGAACCGCTGTACAAAGGGATTAAAAATGTTCCGAGTTCGTCGTGGCCCGAACCGTAGTTCCTTTTATAAAATTTATAATTACTTTATAATTACTCAAGGTCGTTCAAAGGCACAGACAAACGTCCAGAGAATCACAAAAGGATTAAAAATATATATATATGACGTGTTCTCTGAAAGTGTCCGCCGGTTCTTCGCCGGGCCAAAGAGATTGAAAATCCGTTAGCCGACTGATGCAGCCAGTTATGTTAGTTACTCGCCGGCCCGTGCACCAGATCCGCGCCAGATACCCTAACTAAGGTAACATTTCTGCTCGCCGGTGTCCGACCACACACGTTAATTTACCAAATGGAAGTTCCAGAGTCACGGTGGATCGAATCAGCGCCTGATTGCGGCCGCGCTAGATCAGTTCGGAGTTTAATCTTCCTTGAAGATATCGATGCTGCCGATCAGATCGCCGGATAGTCAGCGAGATAGTAAGATCCCCGATGGAATCATTCGTCAATGGTTGCCCGGGTGGATCGCGGCGGCGAACAAGGGTGCCCGGTCCGGAAGTAATTAAGCCTCACACGCAGCCGGCATTATCGAACGCGTTTCTCGCCGCGGCCAATGAAGTTTCCATTCGCTAATTATGCGAGCGAGCGAAACATTCCCGAACACGTTCGTCGGAAACGTTGAAACATCACGGTGGGCCGGGAGATTCGAAAAAATGATCGAAAACAAAGTGGGGAGTTGTTAACGCGAGCGACAGTCACGGCAGAGACATTCGCGACAGTTACGAAGCGAAACGACTTGAAGAAAAGCTAGTCCCTAGAAGCGCACGTGTTTTCGCAACATATGTAGTGGGCTGGCTCCTCCGAAAACTCCCCCGAATAATAAATAAATAAAATACTAGGAAAATTACTGAAATAGTAGAAATTCTATGAATCGATGCATTCGTCCGAACGCCTTATCTTTGAAATAGATATTTAGGGTAACGGTAAGGGTTTACCCGATTACTGTGCCCTTATCAATTGTATAATACTTATTTTCGCAGCACAGTGAATATTAAAAAGGAGACGTATAATATAGATATTAACCGACTTCAATGAAGAAAATTGAATAAATTTTGTAAAGATATTCGTTATGCTTCGAAAATAAATATAGGCACTGCTCCCAGGTGCCAATGTGAAAGTAGATTTTTTTATTGTATATATGCGTAATATATTTTAAATAAATTAAACGTTGATCTTCGTTGCACATTTTTCAGTTTTCCTTTCTAGTAAGATATTTATATTCCTAGTCTATTAAAGAAATTTTCAGTCTGTTATACGCTTCTTGAAGAATTTGCCAACGTAAAAGTAGATCTTTTTATTGTATATATGCGTAATATATTTTAAATAAATTAAACGTTGATCTTCTTTGCACATTTTTCAGTTTTCCTTTCTAGTAAGATATTTATATTTTTAGTCTATTAAAACAATTTTTAGTCTGTTATACGCTTCTTGAAGAATTTGCCAACGTAAAAGTAGATCTTTTTATTATACATATGCGTAATATATTTTAAATAAATTAAACGTTGATCTTCGTTGCACATTTTTCAGTTTTCCTTCTTAGTAAGATATTTATATTCCTAGTCTATTAAAACAATTTTTAGTCTGTTACACGCTTCTTGAAGAATTCTTAAAAAATTGAAACTTCATCGTTCGATTATAAATCGGATCAAATCGGATCGAGCTCAAATTTTGCACTCAACTTCATTTTGTATTACACACTGTATATTTTGAATGTACAGCGCACGGGGTGCATCGGTGCGACCAGGGAAAAATTGTCTGTGTACAATGAAAATTAGCGTCGGCGACGGCGAATGCACGTTGCCCGGGAATATTGCTTCGAGGCTCCGGTCTCCTGGTTGAACATTCGCCGTGCGGCGAATCGTTTCGGGGCGAGCATGCACCGTGCTATATATACATACCTAAGATGCTAATTTCCCGAGAAAATTGCCGCTCGTATTCGCAGCGGGGGCCGAGTAAAAACTGTGTTCCGTCCGCGCAACCTTATTTTGCGCCCGAGCGTTTTCACGGGCGTGGAACACGTTCGTCGAACGGTGGCGCGAAACAGTTCAACGATAACAGCGGGAACAAGTGGGGGAACAAGTGGGGGAACAAGTGGGAACAAGTGGGAACAAGTAGGATGCGTTATCCTAATTTCTTGATCAAACGTACGCCTTCCTCCCTCCCTCTCTACGCGCACGCGTACGCGCGAAACGAGCGTTTCTCGCTGCTCCTACCAGTGAAACAATTAAGGTGGCGAAAAAGGGGATGCTTGACACCCCGTACGTTCACGTTCACGTACGATCGAGCAACAGAGACTTTCGAAACGGCAATTAAAAGTGCGTTGTTCCTGTCCTAGTTCCTGAATACCATTGAAATAGAAACGTTCGGTAAAAGACAATCCCGATTTTTATACACGGTTCCGGAGGAACAATAGCACTGGAGGTTACGTATTATTAGGGGTAGCCGTACTAGTAATCGGTTACTTGCGAAGAATTTGGTTTGTATTTAATTACGGACTGATCGTCGAAGAGGAAACGCTTATTCTTTTACAGTTTTCGGTAAAGAAGCCTGTGCTGAAAATATTCTAAAAAGTATAATTCCGTTTTACAAGCCTGTATCAAAATGGCGACGTCCACGAGAATTGCGTATTCCTTCGTGAACTTCTCGAAGTGTGTACTTAGGTGTTTTACTAGGCACCGATTCTAATATTTATGAGGATGATGAAGAGGGTTAGTTGTGAGGATGACGAAGGGGGTTAGAGTAGGATTTTACAAAGAATATTTATTTCACAAACTAGGACTAGGACTAGAGCCTTTAGCTCTACCTTCAGCTAAAATATGAAATTTCTAATAAATCATCATAAGTTCCGCTAAATCCTAAAAATAGTCTAAAGTCACGTCCGCACCGCAATCGTAAACGGCGCCCTTGGCCGTTTCATGGTACCCCGCGCGGTCGCTCGAATTCCTTACATATTTTTCCACCAGCCTAATAATAGTTGCGAAAACGATTATGTCGAGCAGATGAAGATGTCAGATCGGTCTCCTGATCGCGTGAGCGGCGAGATTGATGGCCGGACAGCAACAGCGTCGGAAGAAACGACTGTACGAGGCTCGATTCGCGAAACAGAGCCGTGGATCTTGGATCGCTCTATCGGTCGAAGTTGAAAAGTTCGCGGAAGCACGGATCAACACGCGATCCGAGTCCTTACAAGGATATACAAGGATACGCGTGACCGTTCTTTCACGGACAACGTCAAGAGAACCGGGCAACAGCATAAATCCTCTTAATAAATCAATTTTCCGAAATGTGTTGCCGGAAAATTGAAAAAGGATACGACGACGGAATAGAAGCTTATTGTGTGTGTGTGTTCTCGCTCGCCGCGTTCATGCCGGCTGCGTTTAAGATACTTACTTCATATTCATACGCGGGAATTTGAAAGTCAAAGGAAGAAAGTATTCCCCCGTATGCTAAAGAGAAAGTTGCCACACACCGTGGTCTTCTCGCGTTCTCTCTTTTTGTTTTCGGTTTCGCGCAGCCTAGGGAAAAGTTCCGACGCGAGAGAGAGAGAGAGAGAGAGAGAGAGAGAGAGAGAGAGAGAGAGAGGCCGTAAATCGATAAGGCATTAGCAAATATGTATCGGGGAACGGCGGGGCACAACACCGAAACGGAAATGGAAAAGTTGCGAACTCTGCTCGCGGAGTTACGATCCTTTTTCCTGGCGCCCGAACAAAAATGGAATCGCTCTCGAAACGATAACGGGGATGATAAAAGCTCGCGTGACCGGACTGCGACCGGATGTCTGCGCATCTCTGGATCATCTTCATTAACACGACGTTCACGACGGGCCCGTATTTTGATCGTTGTATTTGTACCACCGGTGGTACATACCCTCGTACCACCAATGTGGTTCAATGTGTTGAACCTGCCAACCACCGAACATAATATAATAAAAATCGTACGAAGTTTAAGTAGATTCAGATCTTGTCCCTCTTCTATAAAACGTTTCACTTTTTTATGATAACTTAATACAATAAAAATCATACGAAGTTTAAGTAAATTCAGATCTTGTCCCTCTTCTATAAAACGTTTCACGTTTTTATGGTAACTTAATACAATAAAAATCGTACGAAGTTTAAGTAAATTCAGATCTTGTCCCTCTTCTATAAAACGTTTCACTTTTTTAAGTTTATAATAAATTTACTATAATAATGTCTGCTCAAATGAAGAAGTCTCAATTCAGTCGTTTCCTGTGAAAACGTTTTTAGAATTTGAATAATCGTGGAATACCGGTCATTCTGAACGTGGTAGGTTTAGTGTTAATAAATGAACGCGACTGTTGACACTACATTGTTGCAGATTGAATCATTTGTGTGTCATTTCCTCTTCAGAACGAAACTAAAATACCAACGTGTACATTCGAGCATGGAAAATTCATTTCTATTTTGCTCTTCAGATGGGCCGGGATATATAGAGTATACTGTAGAATATGCTATAGAATATACTATAGAATACCATGATACAAGTGAAATGAATTGCTTACAAACAGTAAAACAAAAATGGATGAAATTAATTGATTTGAAATTGATTAATTGATTGATTGATTGATTTTCATTGCATAGAGCAATACTATATTTCTCAGCAGGATGATTTCTCTTAATCCACGCTGCAAAACAACAACGAACGTTCTTATTTCGAAAAATGCGACAATTCTGATTGGCCAGCTCGCTTTCCTGATCGGAATACACTGAATTCTCGATATGTGTCAGCAACACGTCTCTCGATGTCATTTATCGAGTGATCCGCGTCGAACGTAGCAAAGGACAGCGACGAGTGTCTCTAGTGGGGATAATTCCGCGACGTTTGTCACCGAGGCCTCGGCGACATATACACGGAATTCGCTGTAATCGTTCGCCAAGGAGTTCCAACTTTCCAACCCTTCGCACTCGGAGCTATTTTAACAGGAAAATGCCATACAACATTTCTTCCGATTCTGGAATATTTCGTTTCAAGAAAAATATTTCAATGTAGCATGAAGTGTCTTTAGTCCCGACGAGAAAAATCACGGAGCTTTCCCTGTACTTTCCCGGTTCGAGCGGTATTCTTTGACTGTGAAAGGGTTTCGCGTGGTTCTCCGGTAAAACCGGGAACAAATTCCTCGGCGTACGGAGCCACTTAAGGGAAGAAACGGGGAAAACCCCGGAGGCGCACGATTGATCGTTCTCATACACGAAGACGAACGACGAATTCTTTCGGCGCGCGGGTTCGCCTCGGGCCGGATGCGCCACCGGCAGGAAACTTAACGTGTGCCGCGCTCGTGTGTTCGCAATACAGTCCGATGAATGAAACCGAAATGGACGATCGCGAACGAATTGCTTCTTCCGCCGGCCGAGTTACGATCGTTCCAATCTCGCCGGTGATCCGCTCGCTGACTTTCTGGGTTAATTCGCGAATACCCGCCGCCGTAATGGCGCGATTATTTATCTTCTAATCTGGCTTCCACGGTTGCGCCGCGCGCCCAGCCCTGAATAAATAACATTAACCAGCTTTTTCTCCGACCGTTAATAGCCGAACGGGGAACAGCACGGAATAAGTCCTGGAATTCTCAGCGAATCTTCCACCCTTTTCACTCGGATTTAAAAGTTTCCCCCTCCCCTCCCCTAAGTGGCTGTAAACATTTCAGTTTCACCACCTTGCAGATTTTATTCTACCCAGACGATTTTCAACTTCCCGACGACCGGACTTATCGCGAAAACGAACCTAACTTAAAACAGCGGATTGTTTGAAAGAAACTTTAGGCAGCTGAATGAGGAGGTCAAAAGTGTCCAAAAATTGAATTTGCAAAATGGTTCGTTGGCTTGTCCGAAGAAGATAGTCTGTGGCAATTTTCAACCCCGTATGTCGACGCGGGGGGTAGTAATGGGGTGAGGAAGAGAATCGTGTTTTTCCGTGATTTCTCTTATCCTACTCGATTGAAAATTTTGAAAAAAATCAGGGGTATTGTAGGTATTGCAATGCACATCAGTGAATTTTTTCAGAATTTTTGGCATCGAATACGAATTTTGAGAAATAAAAGAAATTTTGAACTGATGATTTCTTGTAGAAGTTAGGAGATACGGATATTTGTACAGGTTTAGTTATGGTTGTTAACATATTATTTTGTCAGATTCTTCATGGTGGGGGCACATGGTTACAAAAATAGCAAATCACGATTTTTCTTACCTTTTCCATGAACGTGGAAATACCATATTCATATGAACAGCGGTTTTTGATTTCTTCCACCATGTGCCTCCACTATGAAAAATCTGAAAAAGTTGTATGTTAACAACCACAACGAGATGCTAAAATTTTGAAGATGTAAACGTACTATCTCACAAACTTCCACAAGAAATCGGCACACTTCAAAATTTCTTTTATCTCTTGACATTGGGTTTCGAAGCTAAACGTTCTGGAAAAAAATTAATATATGTGCATTAAAAATGCAAGAACATATGATTGTCGTAATCAGTGATCAGTGATTAGCCTCGTTGAAATTGGGAACGTTAGAAAACTATTTAAGCAATAATTCCGCGACAGGAACAATCGAGATCGAGGAAGAACGACGAACCTCCAAAAATTCCATTTTTCCCATTTTCCCCGTCTATTATTTTCCACGGAAATGGTGTGCAATTCGACTAAAACAAAAAACGAAGCAAGAAAATCGTTTCCGAGAGAGTCCGCGCGATCGTTCGTGCTCCTCGCTTGAATCTCGCCGATTCTTGGATCGGCCCGGCGAATAATTTTAATCGTAGCCCAGCGCGACAAATATTTTCCTCGTCCAATACCGTCCTCTATAAATTCCGCTCGGCAGAATAGCCCGGCGGTGTCCATTGTGCCGGCGTTATCAACGGGACTCGGGTCTCGATCGGCTTACGTTCAAGGTACGCTCGCGATGTCGGCTCGTCGTCGCTCGGAATTAATTCTTCGTTTGATCGGGATCGTTCAATTAAATCGTACGTGCCTCGGCTGGTCCGCGTCGGCCTCCAGCCGGTTATCGAGAAAATTTTTCGATTAGACGAGAAACCCTCTTTCTCCCTCTCTCTCTTTCTCTCCGAACCGTTCTTCGGCCGGGGAATAAAAATGGAAACAGATACGGCGATCCGGTTAGAAAGAATGATCGGTTTGGAACGGGCAAATAAAAGACAGGACACGGAAAAGGGGTGAGAGAGAAACGGCAAGGCGAAAAACTTTTTTCCCCCTCGAAACCGTCACATTTTGTTTTATTAGGAGGAGGAGGGGGAGGGGGAGGAGGAGGAGAAGAAGACCCTTTAATTACGTCGGCGACGAAAGACGAATCTCGACAGAGAAGGAGAGCACAGAGTTCTCCGATTCGAAAGTCGCGAGTGAATCGGCCCGACCCGACCCGGCCCGACCCGGCTGGGTTCATCAACTTCAGATTAATGGCCCTCCTACCCCCAAGCGTTGTTTCAACCCCCCCAGCCCGTTCGCTTACTACCGATAAACTTTTTCCGTGATTAATCGCGAGCCGGTCTACGTGCTCCAAACATCCACCGGTTTTCTGTTCGGATCGTGGAGAGGGAGAGAGAGAGAGAGAGTACTTTTCTCGGGGAAAATTCACAGGCGACGTCACGATCCTCGATCCTCGATCCCGTGCATCTTGTCCGTTTAATTGAACAGTTTCGTTCCACGGCCACTCGAGAGATCCCGTAGTTTCGTGGCCTGTTCGATTTGACGTTCTCGCCCTCCTCCACCACCCCCGCCACCCCCCGACGACGTCAACCTACTTCGAGAGGCCGCTCGCTCGCTCGATCTCGAAAGTCTTTAAACTTTTGAAACTCACGGGGCGTGCCGTGCAAGTTCCCTCGACAGGTACGACCGACTACTTAAGAGGATCGTTTTGTGACCCGTGTGTCCCCGCGCCTCGAGGGCTCCGACGAACGATGATTATTCGAGTGTTCGCGAAAATATTGCGCCCCGAAGAATCCGCTCCGTTGAACCCCTTGAACCGCCGGGACCGACGGAATCATTTCGATTGTTACCAGCCTCTGCCGTGATGTATGGTCCCGAGCTGTTCGCCCGGGCTCGAAAGTCCCCAAACTTTTCGAACTCTCGGCATGATGTAAAGCGTGCAAGTTCCCTCCTGCTGGTTGAAACGCTTCGCCGCTTAACAGGGCCGGCAGCCATTTGGCCTTGACTGTCACGCTATGTTACGCTGTGCCTTTTTTTCTAGACAGTTTGCGTCTTAAATGAGCAAGTAATCAATTAAAAATGCATACCCCGGTGTTTGTACGTGTCTCTGCTACGTCCGTGTAGAGCATTTCTTTCGATACCAACGCTAAATCTCTCGAGATTAAGAGAATCGCTCTGCGTCAGCCATCTTGTGACGTCGTACTTGCTTCAGAATCTTCTGACGAATTTTACGAATTACTAAAGGATGTAGAAATTCGCAATTTGGGCTCCATACAGACGTGGATTGAACTTTTAGGAAACACAATTGATCACTTTTAAAATGCTCGTTGCAATATTAAGGCGGAAGCCATCTTGTGACGTCGTATTCGCTTCAGAATTAGAATCTTCTGACGAATTTTACAAATTACTAAAGGATGAGGTAGAAATTCGCAATTTGGGCTCCATACAGAGGTAGATTGGACTTTTAGGAAACACAATTGACCACTTCTAAACTGCTGGTTGCAATATTAAGGCGGCAGCCATCTTGTGACGTCGTATTTGCTTCAGAATTAGAATCTTCTGACGAATATTACAAATTGCTCCACGATCAGGTACAAATTCGCAATTTGGGCTCCATACAGAGGTAGATTGAACTTTTAGGAAACACAATCGACCACTTCTAAACTGCTCGTTGCAATATTAAGGCGGCAGCCATCTTGTGACGTCGTATTTGCTTCAGAATTCGAATCTTCTGACGAATATTACAAATTGCTCCACGATCAGGTACAAATTCGCAATTTGGGCTCCATACAGAGGTAGATTGGACTTTTAGGAAACACAATTGACCACTTCTGAACTGCTCGTTGCAATATTAAGGCGGCAGCCATCTTGTGACGTCGTATTCGCTTCAGAATTCGAATCTTCTGCCGAATTTTACAAATTACTAAAGGATGAGGTAGAAATTCGCAATTTGGGCTCCATACAGGCGTAGATTGGACTTTTAGGAAACACAATTGACCACTTCTAGACTGCTCGTTGCAATATTAAGGCGGCAGCCATCTTGTGACGTCGTATTCGCTTCAGAATTTGAATCTACTGCCGAATATTACAAATTACTCAACGATTTATTCTCTAAATGGGAGGTGTTGCTATTACGCACCGTCGAAATATTTCAAATATTCTGGCAATCTACAAAATATTCTTTCAAGGCCGTTTGAAAGTCATCGTATAGCAGAGGTCGTCGAATCGTTTCGACGT
>JAQQRO010000084.1:0-12365 GCA_028454255.1 Halictus ligatus
CCGTGCGTCGTTATCCGTCGAGCCCTATCAAACAGCGAAGCAGTCAGTAGAATCAGCTGTCGTAGGAAAGGCGTGCCGTGGCCGCAGATTGGCCCGTAGCGTATCGCAAAGCCACCGGGTACGTGAAAAGCTATAATGCCGGCGAAGCATCGTAGCCCGGGTCCCGGTGTATGGGTCTGTTTTTCACACACCGACCGGGGGCCGTTCTTTTGTGCCGGCCGTTATTGGTATTGGTTAGTGCCCGTTTCATTCGCGAGCGGCGCCAATGTGTGAGGGTGTAATATTTTTTACTCTTTCCGAACACCCTTCTCTTCCCCGTCCCCGCATCGTTATCCCGGTTCGAGCTCTGCCCCCCTTCCGCCCACGCCCCCGAAACGCCGCCGCGGAACCGTCGCATTCGTATGCGTGGCTTCGATGGGTATTGATATATTATTCCCAATAGTTCGTGTGCCGTCTCTGCCCCACCAGTTGCACCGTGGATCGCGCCCTCTTTCTCTGCGATTCCGTCTTTCTCTGGCTCGAGCGACGCTCATGCTCCCCCTTCTTTTTTTTTTTTTTTGGTCAGCACTCCGCGTTTTTTTCAATTATAATTCTTTTTCGTATCCAATCAATCATTAGTATTTCCATTGTCCTTCGGTATTTTCATTTGGCGTCACGCTCCGAGCGAGATGGAACGACGCTTTCGCCCCGTACGCGGGGGTGGAAACCGTAAAAAGGGGGGCCTCCGCAGTCTCCCTACCGCCCCCGCCCCTCGGCGTTTATTTCCTCGCGACGCCTTTTCATCCCCGGGAACTACCGGCGACGATTCGTTAATGCGATTGAATATTAATTCTCACTTTGTCGATTCCCAGCTCGTTCCCGGAGTATGTGCGCGAGGTTTTTTCGTTTTGGATGGTTTTGGATTCTTTTCCCTGTTTCTTTTTTTTTTTTTTGGTTTTTTTTTTACTATCTTTCCACGGAGCTCACGGTGATATCGTTTCTCACTCTCTTTCGTGCGGTTTATCCGCTCGCCGGACGCCAGACGAACACCGCGGATGACGTATACCCGTCACCGCTGACACATCTCATCGACGGGTGAAATAATAGATGGCTTCGGCTTCCTTGGTCCCGGTGTACGAGCGCGTTAACGATGTTGGCAATCCTTTTTTATCTTTCGGACAACGTTAATACCCCGTTAAGGACCGGCGCGAAATGTTTGATCCGAGAGCGAGAGCACCGCCGCCGCGCCGGGACGACGAGAACGAACTCGGCCATTGATGCATTCCCGGACTTCGGCAAATGAACAGAACGGGAAATCTGCCGGATTGATCGAACGGAGGTTTCGAAACGATTCCCACGTGATCTGTTGACTAATTAGTTGTTTGTAGGGGTAATTGGGGGTAGTTTGCGAGGATGGGTCGGAAGTGACAAATTGTTAATACTCTAGGAGGTTGAATTTTTTTTTAATTTTATTGATTAATTGATTGTTAGGAATAACATGAGAGAGTTGACGGTATTTAGAAATATTTCTGAAGGGTGGAAAACACTAAACCCTTCGTTTCCTAAATTGATTAATTATTAAGTTTATGAAAGTTGGATATAAAATAAATTGTAATGTTCTTAGAATTAAAGTTCTTTTTATCTTTATTGACTGTTCAACTGATAAAGGGAAAGGAAATATATATTTGTTGTTGAATTGTTAATGTGCCGAAAAGCTAGGATTTCATTTACGCTGTCTGTGTTAACGAATTTGATTGATTTGTATGGAAAAAAATATCGGAATTATATTATGCGAATAAAAAAGAGCCAGAATATATTGAACCAGTCCTCGTCATTTAGATAATGGTATTTATTCAATTATTGGATAAAGCAGACATATTATATTAAAAAATGTATAGTAAATATGAGCTCGTGATAAAAATATAATATAAAAATTCAAATACTTTTGGGTTTCTCAATGTTTGCTTTCTAGAGAATGCTCTAAAAAATTTATAGAATTACAGGCACGTCTTTGATGATTACTTTTGTCTCACTATCCTGGCATTCGTAAGAAGTAGTATTGGTTGGTCATGATCAGACGCGTCAGGCGAATTTTCAAGCTAAATTTCTCTCGAAAACGAAGCGTCATCCACAAAAATATTATTCTTTCTCTTTTTACTTATTTTGTCACATAGAATAACCTCATGCCCGCTTGTGCCACCCATCCTTAGATACCCCGAAATAAAATAAAATTCAAAATTGATGTGTCAATATGAACTTTCAAGCCAAAATTGACAAATCAAAGTAAAAAGGCCACAACCCCAAATTAAAAATTTCAAAAAAATCCACATAGCCTTCGACTTACCAAAATATAGACTACTTTATCTCCATCCTGGATTCCAGCTTCGATTATGTTAAACTGAAGAGGGTGAACAGTAGATAAAGGTAAAAGTAAGGAAAACAAATTACGAGGGGGGTCTCCGGGTTCCCCGTAGGGCCCCCTAAGCGTGTTAAACGTAAGTTCGTGGGCGGCGTGGAGCAAAGTAACGGAACGAAAAGCGTGGCAGACTGTTTGAAATGTGGTGGCGCGTTATCAGCGCTCCCTTTAGCACCTGAAAATTGCCCGACGCTTTTTCCACGCGCGACGCACTTAATAAAACATGCTCGGTCCTCCCGCGGCGCGGACCTCCCTCATCTTTCAACCCCATCTCACTCCCTCCAGCGAGCACACCATCGTACACCCCCGCGCAAAAGTATACGAACACTTATCATTTTCGTAGAATTTACCAAGTATACTTTATTTTATTATCGCTACACTCGCACAGTCCTTAGAAATATTTGCGCAAAGGGCCCTATGGGGCCTAGGGGAATCAACAAAATATATTTCATTTCGAACAAATATGTCCTACTACACAGGCAAAAAGGAATTAATCATTTTACAGTATGTGAAAATAATAAATGGGTGAATTTTCACCCCGAGAAACATATGAGAATTAAACGATATTTATTGTTAAATTTTATTGGAAATATACATGTATGTAATTTATTCCGATAATATGAATATAAGTCTATCTTTCTACGTGTATAAACAAGTCGATAAAAAGGAATAACATTTTGTTGTCTGACGCCTCGTTTTCCAGAAAAATTTTGCAGTAAGTAGAACCGGACGGTCATGACCAGACGCATCAGAAGATTCCTATCTAGTAGCACGCGTATTCGCTGCACATTCATTTTTTTTTTTTTTGGAAAACGGGACGTCGATCAAAAATATGTTAATCCGTTTTATCGACTTTTTTCTGCATTTAAAATCACAGTTCGGCAGCTTGCATCATGATTTCGAAAACACCCTGTATACAGATGATTTATAGAGCATTCTTTTTTCATTTCACGATGAATTTATAGCTGTAGTGTATTCTATCGTCTCAGGGCAAATATAAACATTTAGAGTGAAATAGTGAAAAAATTAGTAGCCAGGATGTCACAACTAGTAAAAATGATTTTAAATCATTGCGTAGTTTTCGGTGGATTGTAGACCATTATTGGTGAGATATTTGAGGAATTGTTATTAAAATATGTTCTCCGGATCGCATAAAATTTGATGATACAATTGTCCGGATACTTTTGAGCGGATGTGTATAACCACACACGAACGGTGCCTTTACACAAATTCACGCTTGTGCCCGGGCTCTGTTTTCCTTTCCCTCCCTCTTCTTTTCCCTTTTGGTCATGCTTCAACACCTTTCCCCCGTTCCTCTTTCGACTTTTGTACTACATTGGGAACGAGTCTCTTTATCTTCCTTTCTTTCCACCCTCGGCAACCCCTTTCTTTTTTCTCTCGCACCCTTCGCTACCATCCTCCTTCTCTTTCTAACTTTCTCTCTCTCTCTCTCTCTCTCTCTCTTCGTGTTTCACGGGTGGTTCGAGGTTTACTTTCTTCCTCGTCCTTCGTCGTTTCCCTTCCACCAACGATCCAACCGTGTTACCTCTTGCTCCCTCGGTGCAGAAGTTTCCAACTGCTCCAGCGACAGCCAAATAAATGTCTCTCCTACTCCTTGCTCCGACACTTCTCTCCGCTACACTCGGCTAATTCGGCACGCGTACACGGTAAAACTTCGTAACCAGCCCCCGGTGGGGAATGTTTGGAGATTGAACAATTGGTCCGGATTTTATTTCCGCTCCTCTTTCCGCCACACGCGGCCTCGTCACCCCCGTGTACACCCCTTTGCCGCGTCGTTGCTGACACTTAGCGGAACTTGCTCCGCTCAACCCGTCCCAACCCCCCTCCCCCCTTGAATAATTGGAACTTGTTAAGAATCGAATCAGTTTTTCGAATTGCCGTTTATTATCGAAATGGTCTTGTTCGACGCAAATGCACAGATGCGGGAATCGTAAATCAATTATTAGCCCCTTCATGTATCGAAGGAAATTGTTTTGACCGGGAGTTATAATGTTCTTTTAATTTTTCGACTGACTTTTTTCAGAAGCAACGTATTCTTTTCTTGTACGAAACATAAAATTTCAATTTTAAAGTTTTTCGTACGGAAAGATAAAATTTAAGTTCCAACCTCCTGGCGCTCTTGTGAGGTGATTTATTTAGCTTTTAATGTTTTAATTTTCTTACTAGCCTTGTTTGTTTTTCATGTAACGGTACATCCAAACAGGGGATAATTCTGCAGAAACAAACAAGTCCAAAGTATAATATGAAACTGTTTCAAGCAAACATTCATTTGCGAGAAAATCGACTTTGAAAATTTATCGTAGAATTTATAAGTAGAATTGGTAAGTCATAGCCAGACACGTCGTTAACCTTCAAATTCAATTTTCTCGAAAACGAAACTTCAGACGACAAAACTTCAATCCACGTTTTCGACTTATCTTCACATCCAGTTTCACTCGTGTTTAATATCATTTTCAATTGTTTAAAATATTCCAAAATAAACGTTACATTGCATCAAAACAATTTTAAAGAATCTTTCACGCGTTGTTTGTATATGTCCAAAAAAAAATGTTTTGTTTTTCACTGAAAAGAACAAAAACACACTGCTCAATGCTTCTCATGAATCTTCCACGAACACGATACACGACACCGCGGATAATACAAAATTCTAATCAAACTAAACGGAATAAAATCTCCCTCGGCTTACAAGAAACATCTAAACCACTTACCACCACTGGTGAAAAAACAATCGCGTCATCCAATCAATCACTCGCTTAAGCAATCAGACCTCTACAAAACTGAAACCCAGTTTTCCCATCGAATAACTAAAAGATCAACCCCGACACGGCTTAATTCAATTTTTCCGGCAATGGAACATTCTTCCTAGTCTCGGCTGGTAGAGAGCCACGAGAGAAAAGAGAGAGAGAGAGAGAGAGAGAGAGTGACTAGCCGGGAAACCGTTTCCGGTAGAAACCGAGTAGAAACATCGCCGTTGAAAACCATCGGTGCAAGTTGTTTCCGTTACACAATGGTCAACCGAGGGCGAGTGTCTCGGGGCGGCGGATATAGCAATCGCGGAGTGTTTTTCGCGTTGTTATATTCGTGGGGTGGGCCCGGTGTGTGCCCGATCGCACACGCGACAACGAGAACACAGAGAGTCGGTATACTCTATGTATACGTATATATCGCTTGGGAAGAAGAGGGTCGGAGGCGGTTTCTGGCGCGCGTATGTGCGGCCGCCAGGCCATTTGCCTCTGCGGTCTCTTGATTCCTAGCGACTAAATTTTCATCTGTACTCATTCAAGTTTTAATGTGTTTTTGCGGCATCAGTCATTCAAACTTAATCAACAACCAGTTACGCGCTGGTTCCACGACTCGCCTCGCCTCGTCCCCACCGTACGTCTCTCTCTCTCTCTCTTTCTCTCCCCCCCCCCCCTCTCTCTCGCGTCTATATAACGTATCCGTTCCCATTCGTCCTGGACTCTCTCTTTCTCTCTCTCTCTCTCTCTCTCCCCCTCTCTCTCTCTCTCTGACCAGTAGAGAGAACGTGTGTGGGCGCGACGGAATATTGGTCGGCCAGCTCTGTGACGAGAGCGTATTAATTATAACTCTGGTCAGAGGAACGTCAAGAGATGCTTTTGCAGATACCTACGATAAATTGTCGGTTTACCAGCAAATCTCATTTCCAAACCCCGCCATTTTTCCGCTCGTTTGTCCACGCCCATCGTCCAGAGAACAACGCTCTCTCCAGCGCGCTCCGTACACGCACACACACGCACACACATACGCACAGAGACACGACTATTCCCTTTCCTTTACTTCTCTCTCCCCCTCCCCTCCCCACCGTCACCCTGCACGGCCCTCAGGTGTCCATGTACGCAGGTGTGTGTGTGGCCGCATGTACAGGTGTACAAACGCGCGCCGAGCAGCAGAGCCCACGACTGTCGCGTGCACAAGAGCGCGATCACGGTGAAAGGGAGAACGTTTTTATTCAATAATAGAAACGTCGGCATTTACTGTCTTGTCACCATTAACTGGGTTCCTCTTTTCTCTCATCTCTTCGGCCCCGGATCACAGAGAGAGCAAAAGAGAGAGAGAGAGAAAGAGCTCGGTTACGGTTGACGTGTGAGAGAGACGATATTTCTGGAAAGAGACACACAGTCGATGGTGTTATTAGCTGTATCCATCTGGTGATCTCGACGGGCTTTTCTCGAGATACTCGGGAATTAATTTTGTACAGGTTTTACGTTTCAGATTGATGAATGCCACGTGTCCGGTTGTAGGGAAGAATAGTATTCCTCGGTAATCAGTAAGGGGAATACAAAATCGAAGAAACGTTACGCCAATTTAGCGTTACCAGTATACATTATTTGCAACCTATTAAAGTTGTTAACAGGTAACTCTCCCTTTTCTTGTAGTTGATTGACAATTTTTATTCTGCAGGAAGATCCGCAGTCTGGTAGTTGTGCACAACGGTAGGGGATATGTTCACCCTTTGTTTCAGCTGACCACGACGATTGCAACCATCTTGTAGCAAAAATGGTTTAGGGTGGACAGCCCCGCAACCAACGGGCTCTTTAATTGTCCACTTTTTCAAGATGTTCTCTTTTGATGTCATGCATTTCAGATAGATTTTTACGCGACGCCACACAAAAGAAATTATTTTTACAATCATCCAAATTGGAGAAGACAGTATTTCTCGCCGATTTTGTTTAAAGATGTCTCGGTCGTCAAAGTCTTATTCGTAAACTCGTTACAAGAACTCATTTCTGTTTCTCACAGTCGACGGGGAAAATTCTTTCACAAACGTCACCAACTCCCAAGATGAATACGTAATTAATCCCGAAACTCAAAAGAAACATTACACCCTCCTCCCGGAAAAGTTACGATACCCACCCGGTCGAACTTTCCATCCGCAACAATTCCGCAACGCCGACATCCATCCTCCTCAAGACTCATCAATAGTCAACCTCTCGCGATAGCTTGAGCAATTTCTGCCCGAAGAAAATTATCATCGATATCGCCTTAATTGGAGGGGGGAATTCGTCTCGAAAACGATCCCACGAAGTCACTGGTTAAAGACGAAGGTACATCGAAATCAGGCTGCAGTTGCACGTACCTACTGCATCGATCGTAGAGGCCGATCCATCTTGGATCGTTCCCGCCGATTGTCATAAAACAATTGACCGGCGCGGTTAGATTATCGCGATCGCGAACGGCCGTAAATACTTCAAGATCGATCGGAAATCGCGAGCGGAGTTTAGCGATCCGGCGGACGGCCGAGGACGGAATTGGAATGGCGGTCCATCAGGATTCGCAATAGCAAAAGGGCAGTATTGAGCGAGAGCATAACGGAAAAGGCATCGGGCGCCCGGAGCCAGAGAGATGATCGTTTCCGTAATAAAAATCGTCAACCAGATCGTAGCTCACGTTGTACCGATACACCGGGGCCACTCCCTGTCGGCCAATCAGAGCCTCCCGTTCCCCGCTTAATGTATTCAAATGTAAGCGGTAGCAGTGTTTATGTCTTGACATTGCAAATTGTGCCGGCTAGGCCATAACTTATAGTAATTGCTGCGCACCGGAGTAATTATTTATACGCGTGATATAGAGTATAGAGAGAGGCCCGTGGCTCGTGGTTATTCAGCGCGCGGGTATCTGTATCTCCGCGGCTATAATTGTAAGCGTGAATATCGAAAAGGGGCTCGACGGGCCGCGATATTAATCTCGCACGACGCGCGGACGAATCGCGGCGACTTCGATGCCTCGCGCGGCCGCGAGACGCTAGACCGAATCACGGCGACGAGGAAAAACTGTCGTCGTAGAAATGTTGCCGGAGAATCGCTGAGGAATTGATTGTGCAATTGTAGCAGATCATTTATGGACGCTGCCTGAGACTTCTTTTGAAATTTAGGAAATGTAAGAGCCAAGGGTAGTCGCGTGACTTTTGCAGAGTCAGCAGGTTGGTAACTGCTGTATAATTTCCGTTCACAGCCTTCACTGACACTGACTTAAGATCCGTCTTGGTCTTGATCCGACGGCTCTTAAGTCCCTAACTAAACTTGTCACATGTTTTGCTCTGTATTATCAATATCATGAATTCTGAACATGCTTAAAATTTTTGACTTTATTTCGCAAAGAATCAAGACGAAATATAGCTCAAGTTGCAGCTGGAGATATCTTCCAGCGCGCGCTACACTCGATTTCATCGAGAAAACTCATCCAATGGAAACGTCTTATAGAAGAGAGATTGAATTTACGTAAACTTTGTACGATTTTCCTTATAATTTGTGCTTAAATAAAGAAGTCAATTCAGTAATTTCATATGAAAACGATTTATGATTTTATTAATTGTGAAATAGAAAACCGGTCATTTCGACCGCGGTGGGTTTAATGTTAAGTGAAGAGACATTTGAGAAAAATTTTTTATTCAGACGCATGCGAGTCAAATTTGTATCCTTCGAAGTGTCAATAAAAAAAACATGAATGTTTCAGATCGTTATGCAACAGTTTTGTTGCAACACTTTTTTGTGCTTTAAAGAGAATGCCTAAAAACTTGTATCTCCTATCAAGGGTTGAAAGTACACACTAGTTGTTTACAAAAAGAAATAATAAATAGTGTATCAATTGTACCTAGCGGAAAAAAACGAATAATGAAGCTCAATTTTCAGCAACAATGCAGATTGATATTGATTTTACGTTTGAAACTAAACAAAATCTGAAGTTTCTGTTTCAATGGAATACAGTAATGGAAAAAATGATATAAAAGAATTTTTCTGAATAATAATTGTGCGATGTACAACATACATTCAGAATGTTGACTTTGTTCCCACACTAAAAAATTGTCAAAACACAGTTTTACGCAACAGAATACCACCATTCTTCTTATACTTAATAATTTTAATATAACAAAAGAATGGTCTTTTTTCATAAAAAATATTCAATAAAAAAATGGCTATATTAATGCTGTGTGTTCTACTGCCTGTAGAACACTACGATCAAGCAGCAACAGAAAAAACTATTATTTCATTAAGTCACGCAGCCGAATTTTTCAACTCGCGTAACCGGGATAAATGAACGTGTAAATTTTTACAGAATTTTTTAATACGGACAACGAGTACACGTAATAATTGCCATGAATGGCTCATGCGAAATACAGATGTGTTGCATACAAGACTAATAAAAAATGGAGATCTCGGTCAAAAAAAAAGAACAAAAAAACCACAAAAAGTTCGTCGTACAAACTGAATAGTGGGAGCGGATGTATAACCGTATAAACGTTCCGTAATTAAAGTTTGTGTAAGTGCATTCAGGTTTTCATTTTTCGCCATTTGACTGTAATTCTCGAAAATGGCGAACGTGTAAATGTGTCCCACAAATCAGCCCGTTAGACACCGCCTGCTGCCCGTATATACAATAAATGGGCTCCTACTCTGAATGCATAAAAGGTGAGCCCCCAAAATCGGAACAGTTTATTGATCCCATCTAAATAAAAAAAACATGGCGCGCGCGTGGACTGAATTTGCTTTGATGCACTTTGCGGTGCCCGACAGAATGAGAAAATATGGCGCCATTAAAAAAAATCCGTGTAATCGTAACTTTTTTAATGGAAAAAGCTATTCAGACGGTTCTTTTATTATTGTTAGTTGTTACCGGCTAAACACGAAGATATTTCCGCTCGGAAAATTCCCGTAACATATCGACGGTACTTTTCAAAACTTCTGCCAAGAGTAATTATCCCGTTATTTTTACCGTTCAATTACCCGCCCGATTATTCTCAATTTTTGCCTCGCGATCCGCCCGAAAAGAAAAAGCCAAACGCAACATTTTTATCGCATTAAAGTCAACGATTCGCTCTCAAGAAACTCGTTCAGCTCATTCGAGAACCGATTCGGAAAAGCGTTCGCAATTTTCTAAGGAAATTCTGGCTACGCTTCGCGATACAATAGTGCCGCCATCTCGCGCGACACGAGCAAACTATCACTCGCGAAAAAATCCGGCAACCTTTTTTCTTTTTAAAAATGGCCACGTTTCCCGAGCGAATCGAACGCGAGAGAAAAAAAAGTCTTCCGACTTAACAGCGAGGTATATTCGAGTTGCAGAGCTGACGCGCCGTGCGTCGCAACCGTGCAGCACGCCTCGAGAATCCTTCTCGACGGTCTTTTTTCGCCGATAGATCATCATCGAAATGAAGAATTTCGACGACTTCGCCCAGAAGAAATGTGCTCTGCTCTCGAACAACGCTAAGGGCACACCGGGGCGAATTTCACCGGTGTCTGTCGATAAATCAGTTTAAGCATTCAGCCGATGAGAAAGGGGGTGGTTTTGCGGTGTAACAGGTGGTTGAAATTCTCATTCGCCGCGCCTTTTTACTCCTTTATCCGGCAAAAAGGGAAAGAATAAGTTCCAGTTTATGAATCGGAGCGCGTTTAACGCTTCTTAAAAGGATAAAGCCGCCCCCGGACGGGTTTTTCCACCCGGGGAAATTGCTGAGTCCTTTACGAGGCCACGGGACATATCGATAGACACCACCGCACATACCGCCATGGCTTTTTCTTTCACGGTGTTTTTTGCCCGGCCGGAATTTTTTGCTGAGATCATCCTACGAGATCAAATGAAAATTAATCGAACAGTCGCCGGACACGTTTCACTTCGACTTCTTTATTCTTGAACATTATCACAAATCGGACTTACTTTATCTTCGACGGGAAGGGGTGCGATCGGAAAGCTGATCGCCGTTTCATTGACAAAACACCACGCAAACTCTTATGGCTACCGGTACAAATTATAAATAAGGTTCTCGTTTATTTACAAAGTTATTCACATCCTGCTCGAAACAGTCGTTAAAGCTTGCAAGTCCTTCGAATATTAGGATTACAGAGTTCGTAATTAACGTCTAATCCTGCGTTCATTGATTCTTAACACGTTACCTACCGGATTTAATAGTTTTAGAAAAATCTGTGGCTCGCGGATAAAGATGTCTTTACACATTACTTAGCAGCGTTTATCTAATAGGTGTTAAACCTTTTTGGTTCACAGCTTTGTATCTTTTAACTCTTTAGGGCATGGTGGGATTAAAAGTGTCCCACCTTTTTGATGTATTTTACGGCATGGTGGGAGATTTCTATTTCCACCTCTAAATCTTGTAATAGCTGCATGTCCATAGGTATATATTTCTTCTTTTCTATGTGGCACGGGGACTATTTGCGCCGCGCCGAATAACAACAAAATTAATTGACTATTACTATTTTGTTATGCTTTAAAAGGTTTTATACGTTAATAAAAATATACCAATTTTGTTGCATTTAAAACCCGATAAAATTCCTGTGCCACATTCATCTGAAATCCTGTGCCACAAAGAGTTAAAAGATGAATGAACGGGGTAGGAGTAACTTTTGTCGTAAACCAACAAGCCATCCCTAGAAACCTGATCTAATCGTTGTCTTTGTGATTAGTTTTTAAGATTTTTAGGTTAATTTTTTAATAAATTTTTTCTTAATATTTCCTAAGATTTCTTAAGAAACAAGTCACTAAATCTAATTCCTCTAATTCCTCTTCTAAATCTAATCTCCTATTCATTTCTAATAGGAGTATTAGTAAATGAATGAATGACGCCATATTAGTAACATCAGGTTTATATATCTAGCTTCTAAACTTAGAAATCTTGTATGACAATTAAACTGTCGATATTTGCAAAACAAAGGTGTTTTACATAGAAATTGACTTCTCCGCTTAACACTTTCAATAGGTTCTAGATAATTCCAGTAATATTAAATTTTTCTGATGCTTCTTCTGTTTAGTGTTTCACCTGCTCATTTTTGCCAAAAAATGCATAAAATCCGCAGTCTAGTGATTATAAATTGATTTACATTTGACGCATAAAAATATGCAAGTATTGCATAAAGTACACTATTATTGAACGTCGTAGAAAATGGTTATGTGAAGAGCTGATTATTTAACTCTCGTTATA
>JAQQRO010000085.1:0-12321 GCA_028454255.1 Halictus ligatus
AAAATTTCGGCAAAATTTGATATCTTCACTTTCGAATATATATATTTTATTTGACCATTAATTGAAATGATAAGTGTTTCGGTCGTACTTCAACAAGTTCTCTGATAGATCACTGATCAATGCAATTAGGTTCTATGTACTCTGAATAATATTAATTCGTACCAATACGTAGAGAAGAAAGTGGGAGCATCATCCCTCGAAACATTCGTCTTTCTCGCTCTTGGAGTTCTTCGTTGTTTCGCGGTTTGTGACACGCGGATTGGCGCATAGTCCGTGACGTAAGCGAGCAACGATTCCACCCGTGGACCTTGCCAAGTTCTCTTTTATCATTTTAAGTCCGCGGTGAAAACGAAATATCTGCCGAGTATCATGCTAGTCGTTCCGTTCGCGAGAGAGTGAGCCTGCTTTTGCCATTCTTATCGCCGTTTTCGATGATAAAAAGCATTTCACAGTGACGAGACACCCTTAACCGACCACTCTCCACTTTCGATCGGTGAGTATGTCTTCTGCTAAATTTCCGGTTGACTGTCATTCTAAACCACCGTACCGACTTACGAATAATATCATTGTTTGCCAACAATCACATCTGCCCGAAACGTTTCGTGCTGTCAACTTGTCGCTTGTGAACCAGTCAATTCGACCAGGGGACTACCTTCCTCGTTATTCTTTCGAAAATTTTAGCAATTCGATGCTTTTCTAGACAGTCTTCTGCAATCGAAGGATTCCCGTTTATCGTTCGTTGTTCGTTGAGTTATCAGAATGCATAATTTTCTCGGAATTTTAAACATAACCTTTCAACCGCGGCAGGTCTGCGTGTTGTTTGATCGTTACTCGATCGATATATTGCTATCGAGAATGTATATTTCCTCCTTGCATATTCAGTAATTAACGGACCTGCACGGTTCGTTGAATTACATGTTTGTTCATTTGTTTATTTAGATTTGATCATTCAGTCATCAAATCACTGTTTTCCGAATTATTCTACCTACTCACGGTTGCGCTTAAGTTCTTCATTTATGACTATTTCATTCATAGTTCTTCGACAGTCTATACTGTTCAGCAACCTTCAAAGTAATCGGTTCCTTTTTGTTCTATGTTTCGCCAGATCGACATTCGCAATATGCCAAATTAATTTCGTTATACGTTCGCTCTATTAGTTACATAATATTCACGATTATAGCATAAAGTTGTGGGACAATTTCAGTCAACGATAATTTACGATCGCTCGTCAGACGGCAACTTACTAGGTTGTTAAATAAATATCAAACGGGTAACACTCGAATCGTTTCAACGTCGACAATTACGAAAGAACATGATCTTTCGAATCGAGTGCAATCTCGATGGAATAACGTGTTGTATCGTTTCCTATTGACAAAGTAGTCGCGACAGATAGTGAACAAGAAGAAAAGAAAATCGAAAAAATTCTATGGAATCTTACGGGAGGCGTAAATTCTTTCGGGAAATTTCGCAAGGTTTCAAATTCTGTTCCAGCGACTCGGTTTCGCAGCAAAAGTGGGTCGCACGTGACCAACAAAAGCGATTTTAGTGAAATATATAGTCACATGACGCAGTCGTATTGTTTTCCGGCGTTGATCCTAATCGATTCGATTCTGGCCACTTAACGCTAGATTCACGGGAAAAATTCGTTTTTTCCTCTCAGAGAAAAAGATCGATCGGCACTTGCACGCGGAAACCTCTCGTGTCCTGATTGAACCCGAAAACCTTCAACGAGGGACACGAAACATTATGAAACCAAGGATAGGGCACATCTGCGCGACCCACCGGTTAGCGTAATTATGTATGTTGCCGTAATTGCGACATAATCTGCTGTATCCTTGTTAATTTTTAATCAGATAAAAACGTATATCGATATCTAAACTTTCTCATATACAACGTACGTTACATTAGCCAGATATACGATCCAGTTAAGTCTGTTAGGGTAATTGATTATATTTGGATCACGCTTTGTCTGGCTGACAGCTGCAGATTAAAATAACAACGCTGCGATTCATAAATTAACGCTTCCACTGCAAAACTAGAAACCTCAAAAACTCCATAAAATCAAAGCAAGTTATTTAATGAGATAAAAATTGTATGACATCGAGTAGTCCTCCAACTTTCTTGCATTTTACAGATCCTAATCAAATTTCGTGTTAAAGAATGTTTGTGCGAATTTTTCGAAGACAATTTTCTTCTATTTATTGGGTTGTCGGTCATTCTGCTGGAAGCTCGGGCTTTCGTAAGAAATCGATGATGCGTCTCTGTAGGTCATGTTCCTCTAGAGAGGGAATCGTAATAGCAACCGCCTAAGCGTTGCCAGAATGACGGGGGGTCCATTTAGATTATTGTACGTTATATAGGGTACATATGTACAAGATACACAGTGTTTACATGTTCCCTCCAGGGCATTGTTGGACTCCGCGTTTGGAGATCGAGTACAAACACGCTTTAATTGATTACTTGCTTGTTTAAGACGTAAAATGTCTAGAAAAAAGGCACAGCGTAACGTAGTGTGACAGTCAAGGTCAAATGCCTGCCGGCCCCCTAACTAGGGCCTAGGGTTATCGGATACACAACATCATAAGTAATTGGCATTGCGCTACTGTGCAATCTCGCGCGTCTTTTCGCGATAACAAGATAATTTCCGTAAACACTCGATGTTTACATTTGCCGCGTGCTCGCGCGCGTGATCCGCACGCTAAAAACCGTGGACACACTTTTGCGTAATTTTCTTTTCTTTTCCTCTCGGCAACTTTATTTTTATCTTCACGCCGACGCTCGCTTACTTGCGATACGCGCAGAAAAATAACTGCAATCCTACGATCATTTAATCTGCGTCGCGATGATGCCTATCGTAAAATTGATAAGAGATAAAGATTTTCATTGACTAATACAAGCCCGCCTGTTAGGCAACACTCTCGATGTTCGTTCCATTTTATTTCATTTAATTTCCGTTTGAATTTAGTCGACAACAGTATAAATACTGGGGAGTAGCATTTAAAAAATGTATGTTTGTCCGTAATTGTTTATAATATTACAATACACGTACAAATGTAAATGTGATTGCGTTACAGGGAGGAAAGTTTGAACTGTAGTTCAAATGGAAAAGAAGGACAGCGTGGAAGCTCCGACACAATTCAAGTGAGTGGATATTTTGCAAATAAACATTATACCGTGAGATAGAATTAGAAGGTCGTCTACAATGAAGAAATTTTCATTGAACGAAAAGTCGAAGAAAAATCGAAATTAATCGAGTAAAAAGATACTAAAATTCTTTTCATAGATAACAATTAAAAGACAGATCTTTATCGTGTGTTATTTTAATTGCAGGCTCTTACCAAAAATCATAAATGGCGGAATCGCGGGTATTATCGGTGTCTCTGTGGTGTTCCCGTTGGATCTGGTTAAAACACGATTACAGAATCAAGTAATCGGGCCTTCTGGGGAACTAATGTACAAATCGATGTAAGTAATTTTAAGCAAGTTCGTGTTTACATCGCGACTAGTAATCATTGCGTGTACGGTACATTTTTAGGCTCGACTGTTTCAAGAAAACTTATAGGGAGGAAGGCTATTTTGGCATGTACAAAGGATCAGCTGTAAATATTCTTCTAATCACGCCTGAAAAAGCCATCAAGCTCACTGCCAATGACACTTTCCGTCATTATCTGTCCACTGGTCCTGGGTAAGAATGTTTGTCGTATAAAGTATGCTATTCCCTCCCCCTCTATAATCGTGTGTGTCTCATGTATGTCCGTATACACGAATCAGACACTTTCCTCGAAGATTATTAACAGTTACAAATCTTTTTAAACAGCGTACGATTTTTCCTCCGTAACGTCACGCAAGAATTGTACACCGACCGATTAGACGCTAACTGGCTGCTATTTTGCGGAATATGTACCACAAGATGACGGGGACACAAACGGAGTGCTAAACGGATTAGTACCACGACGTTATGGAGGAAAAACTGTATATCGGTATAGTAAAAATTAGTACTAGCGCGGTCAGTATCACGCCATGTGGAGAACCAAAAAAAGAAAACAGAAAACAGAGATCCAATTGACGCGTCTCGTATTACTGTACCGGTATAATTTTCCCACGTTAGCAGCGTCTAATTTCAAGGACAAAGTGGGATAGTATATCAAGGATACTATTTTAGTTTACAAGTTGAATACAGAAAAAAGAAAAAAATAACGCGCGACGTTCACACAAGGATTATTTACACTTAATCTTTCCGAATGTGACCCGATGATCCAGTTTATCGTTTTACGAATTAATATCGTTAGCAATATCCATAACCGAGCGAATAAATTGTTTCTGCGACCGATTGGATGGTAATAGCGGAGTTGAACATTCATTCCGTGCATGCGGTGCTAATTCAAACGAGAATCGAGACAATTATACTCGGATTTATAAATAGCTGTACAATTTCACCGATCGCCGACTATAATTGTTACAACAGGAGTATAAAAATCTACTGATTTACTGCACAGACAGAAGCTGCCGATAGAACGTGAGATGCTCGCCGGTGGTCTAGCAGGTGCATGTCAAATAATTGTTACAACCCCGATGGAGCTCCTAAAAATTCAAATGCAAGACGCAGGACGTGTGGCAGCGGCGGCTAAGAAAGGTGCTAGATCCTTTTTCAAATCTCGATACCGAAACAGGGCAAATAATCTAATTTAATTCGAATCGCGCGAATATAAAGATAACAGTGCTCTCGAAAGATCATTCGGCTGCGCACGATTTCGAAATAATTGCGTGAATTGATTGCCGTTCGATTCGTGTTGTTTTACAGTTACGTGACAGAACCGCGATACCTAACACGTAATTAGGAAAAGGAAGATTTAGTCGAAGATGGACGACAACCTATCGAATATAGATCGGTAAACAGTTTGAGAGTACTGCACCTGCTTCGAATCTAGAGTAGACATTTGAATTGTTCATGTATGTCACTCTGACGAACTTTTACTTCCGAAATTTGACCTTTACACTCTCGACAAGACTTTCTCGTGACTGCGACTATGGTTTTACCACTTTCCTCTTTCCTAATTAGAAGAAAGTATTTAGTTCTCCCGTTCTTTGATTTCAAGAGTAGCTAACAACTTTGTCCTTTGTAATTTTGTGATTCTCCTAATTCATCCTCCGTCCTAAAACAATGCATCTGATTGCATATTTTCCCCTGTATGCAGATTCTACACGACCCGCTTTTTATCTATTCACCTTGTCTGTGTGTGTGCTCCACTTTTTACGTTGAAAATCCCTCCCGCGTGTCGCCATGCTGGTCGTTCACTTGTCATTCGAAAAAAGTATTTCACGGTGCTATCCTTTGGTGGCGAATTAAACTTTATAAGAGTGGAGTATGAAGAAAAATAGGTTGACGCGTATCGTTAAAGAAATTCATTCGAAGACAAGCCTTGTCTCGTTGAATCATAATTGAAAATTCGAACGCGTTTGTGCTATGGCAAGTAAGGGGTTGAATACAATAAATTAAGAACAGCAAAATATTCTATTACAGCTGGGACAACGGTGCCGAAGGTGTCAGCCCTGTCCTTAACGAAAGATCTTCTCAAGAAGAGGGGTATTTTAGGGCTGTATCAAGGTACCCGCGCGACGGCTCTCAGGGACGTGACCTTCTCGGTCATCTACTTCCCACTGTTCGCTAGATTGAACGATATCGGGCCTAAACGAGAGAACGGTTCATGTGAGTGTGTTCAAATTGAATGGCCCGTTCAGAAATACGTTCACCGAGCGTCTCAAATCTCTGTGATACTACTTAGATGACTACATTTTTATTTTATTTTATCTTATCAGCCGTATTTTGGTGTTCATTCTTGTCCGGTTGCGCCGCCGGCTCCACGGCTGCTCTAATGGTGAATCCATTCGACGTAATCAAAACTAGGTTACAAGTAATCAAGAAAGCTCCCGGCGAACCGACGTACGACGGTGTGTTCGACTGCATAAGGTAAGCGCGAGCACGTTGGAGGAACGGAGCTGGATCAATTACTATTATTGAAGCGTCAAGAAGCCGGCAATTTACCGTTTCAGTCTTGATATTATTTGCCGTTATCGGCAGCTGTTAAAGACGACGATTTCGTGAAATTACCATCTATGATCTTACAGTAAAACACTGCGAAACGAGGGACCGACAGCATTCTTTAAAGGCGGAGCCTGCAGAATGATCGTGATAGCGCCGCTTTTCGGAATTGCACAAACAGTATACTACCTCGGCGTCGCAGAGCGGCTCTTGGGCCTTAAGTGAATTTCTTGCCCTCTACACCTCTTCCTGCCGTCTTAAATACTCTGGGAATAAACTGACAATAACAGGCGTATTATAGATGTATTTTCGCTTCCAACAGAACTGTGACGGGTTGTGTACAGATTTTGTCGAGGAACCTTCGTGAAAAAGTCGTGGTACACCTGATCTCGCCAAGCAATCGGGACGTTTAATCATGAATTTCGAATTTAATAATTAAAATACGAACTTCCTGAAGTCCGGGTGTGCGCACCGTCTTTTCGCGAAGTTTCATGAAAATCTGACACCATATATAGCGCGGTCCCTTTGTTAGTACAGTTTACCAGTTGTCCCGTAAGTGAATTGTTCGTTTTTTCAAGTACTATCGAACCTTGATCATCAGAATCGAAAGTCTATTTAGAGACCAACAATTTCTTTGATACCATATATCGACAATAGACTGATTTATATATAATTAAGAATCGAGCAAGAAATTTCATCTGAAAGTGTAAACCTTCGATTTTCGTAACTTTTGTAAGCTTGTTTACACATGTGGTAGCACGTTTTTATTACAATTTATAGAGAACAAAAATATTTCATGCTTTATTCTTGCCATTATTGCAACAGTTCGGGTAATCAAGGTTCTTCTGTTGCATAGCAGGTCCAAATCAACGGTGATAATAGTAACGTTGATTCCGACCCAGTATTATAATTGATTGTAAATGAAGATCAGGATTTACGATCGTGTTTCGCTTATTTTGATCGCCGATACTACCATCGCAAGTCGTGAACTTCATTTTTTGCGGCTTGTTGCCTTTTACACGAATATTAGTTCTTCGAAGACCAGTGTTACCTCTTCCGTTGTTTAATTTGTTACGTTATATTAAATCTATATCGGTTGATTCAACATTTTTTTAAACAATATAGAAAATGTATAAGTTCCTCATTGAATCGTTAGTATTTCAGTACAGAAAGTTTAAGTGGACTAAAGTACGAGCATTCTTTTGTCTATTGTGACTAAGCGTATATGCGTGGAAGAAATTACATATAAATTATTACATATCTACATACACATGGTTGAAGATAAATTATTAAAAATTCGTAGAACTTTGCTATATTTAATTTTTTTATATTTGTACATTTTTTGGCCCTATTTATTACACTATAAATAGTTTTGGAAACACTGGTATTGTATATCGTGATAACAGGAGCTTACGTTTTGTAAGCTTAGATGTTTCGAATTTTAATTAATTTCGTTATTAGAAATCATCACTACTATAAGCTGACACTGTTCAGATTAACTCTTAGTTGGTATGATTAGCAACAAGTTCCAATAAAATAGACTTATACAACGATTACTTTACTATAATTTTAGTCTAATGCGTTTTATTAATCTAGAATAGCGTTTTATATATTCGAAAAAAGTCTTTGAAGAACACACATTTAAATGTTTAAATTTAACTCTTTTAAATTTTGTACACAAGCAAAAATTGACAGAAATATTGTAAAATAGGTTGCGTTCTATTTAAATTGTACTTAATTTTACACTAGAGCATCTGAATTTCCGAACAAGATCATAACAATTATGAGTTAAACTGTTTATCTGCCTTTTTCCATCCGGAGATATTTTGGGGAAATTTTAGAAAATTTTCTCAAACGAAGATTCGTCACTGTCAATTGTAGTAGAGACTCTACAAATAAGTAATAGAAAAATAGTAAAAATGTTATCAATGTATATTGACGTTGTACAAAATTAAACCTGCCTCATGAAGACGTTGACTTGTCCTTCGAAAGTATACCCGATCAAAGTCCTATTTAAAAGTATTACCATCGAAATGACTGACACGCAAACACTTCAAGTAAAAAATTTTATTTAACAATTGTTATTGCGAAACTTTGTTATATGTTTTTTTGTTAAAGTCGTATGTACAAAATCAGGTTGGAAAAAACGAAACATATTTAATTCTCTACTTATCTGATCACTCTCCTGAACTAGGAGATCCGTGTTCGTCACCGTTCTTAGCTTTATTGCGATTTGTTCGTTCAGATCTCTATGTTTTTCAACTGCTACTTCCAGTTGACAAGATAATTCCTCCTTTTATTCCCTTGTTCGACAATAAACTATGAAATTGTTGTGCACGTTAACTGTAGACCAAAATACATTGGTTACTAGAGCTTCGTAGATGATCGTCTGGGTTTTAAAAGGTGTCGTTTCTGCATGAGAAAATAATAGAGGCGTGGGAGAACGCGAGGATGGTCGGGACGGCTCCAGAAGAGTCAGGCTCCCGAAAATTTTTCGGATTCAGATTGGAAAATCGTGTGGCATTTCCTTAAAAAATCGACTATTTAATATTTAATACGTATATACTACTTCTTAAATGTCTATCAGTCTCGAAATAGAAGATATTTATACAATTTGATATAGTCTTTTAGTGGCAACGACGACTTAAAGTCGGATTTTTGATGGATAGTGTTTTCTATCCAAAACCCCATTTTTTAAAATTTGTTTTTGTTTGATAAATGCATCAGAACCGTCCGAGCATTCGAAATACTTTCTGCCTATTAAAAAGGCATTTTTATCTAGCATTAGAATAAAATTATACCGAAGAAAAGTCTGGCTATTAGAAGCAGAAGCTTTAGAATGAATAAATATTTAAAGTAAAAAGTGTAATAATACCAACAACAACAATTGTGACATAATTCTTCTTTAACCTATCCGTAAACCAAAAATGTCACAGGATTTTCCAATCTGAACCACTGCGAACCCGACATCTTCGGGTTCTCGCACTCTAAAAGAAAAATCATGATCTTACCTCGCGTTATAGTGGTGCATAGGTTTGCGATAGAGTTCGAAGGCACTTCCTCTTTGCTCCCTACTTCCGGCGAGATCTAAAGCGCTAGGCTCTCTGTTATGTCCTGGACTGGTTGGAAAATTTTGCGCGGACGCGTTGTGACCATTGTTCACAACGTACCCGTTGTGATTCACGTTGTTTCTGTTATGGGAGAGACCGAGACTCAACTGACTGGCGCTATTACTGTGACTATGAGTTGACATTGGCGGGTTACAATGCGGATGCGTGTGACTCAAACTATGATTGTGCGCAGGCGTAGACAGATGGCTCAGGTTGTGATGGGAATTTGTGAGATTCGAATCGTGACGATTTGGAGGTGGAATATTGTAATAGTACTGACCGCTGTTACGCTGAACGTTGTTATTACCTTCTACCTACAAAACACAAAAGAAAAGCTTTCGCTGAGATGCTCTACCATCAACTTTACGTCGGATACTAATCAGTACATCCGGTAAGAATGTTCTTTCCTACTGGATGATCGCTTACGTGAGAGGTAGCAATGGAGTAGCTTTTTGAATGTTGATGAGTCGTGTTGTTTCCTTCGTTCCCGTTGCTCTCTGTTTGCGTTATGTTCGTCTGCGGTGGTCTATAGTTTTTCGGTTTCGGAGGTGGTATTGGCTTGTACGATCCTCCGGGTTTGTTTTGTGGCAGTGTTATCGACTTGTAATCAGTTGTGCGGCTACAATATATAAAGCAGAATGTTCTAGCTTACAGGGATACAAGAATCGCAATCAACTAAATACGCTAGAATGTAAAATAATCAAGCTATCCAAACAGAAACAGACATTGAACAGAAACTGACCGCACCGTACGCTCAAACACTTTAATGAAGTTCGTAAAGTTAACTAAAAAAAGCTCTGTTACATAGGTAAACTGCAACTGACAAATGTGTACATCTACCTATAGTTTATATACATACACATCACATCGCCCAGTCATTATGATCGATGAAACTTTCAAGATTAATACAAATAAGAAAAAGTATTTCTTTCATATGCAAAAGTCTACATGTATTGAAACACATCAGTGTCGAGTCAAACAAACAAACTCTTCGAATAAAACATTCAGACCAACGTATCTTGACTAGAAATATATATTCTATAAGCTCTTCTTAATTGCCGAGGTTTCCGTGATATCGCGCTAGGCAGGGGAAAAGAAAGAAAGAAAAAGCAATTAGAAAAGCAAATTTGAACAGTCAAAGATGTTTCCTGTATATGTATTAACAGTTTCTCGAATCAGAAAATTGAATTTGCTTTTCACGAAAGTGGTTACGTTGATAAAAATATGTTAGTGAATCAAATTTTCTTTTCACAAGTGAAAGTATACCTGTATTTAGCGTAATCAGTCCGTGTTTGCGAGTCGTGACTGGGAATCGGTTGTGCTGTCGATCTGGTGAATCTGTAAGGGTCGTGTGACCTTGCCGGTGCGCCACCACCTTTCATGTCGTCCGGTACGTTGGGGCCCAATCGACTGGTTGACGTATTCAAACCTGGTGTCCCATAACTCGCGTTTCCGTTCGTATTGTTATACGAATCGTAAGAAGACACGCTGTCGTAACTCCCCTAAAAGCAAAGCAAACGACGCAATAAGAAGAAAATAAGTGAGGTAGTTTTCAGGTGGTAGTTTTATATTATCCGCACACTTCGACACAGCAGTAGTATCGTATTGTATTAGCACAGATATTCACATGTTCGTTTCGTTTCTGCGCGGACAACATAAAACTACTTTACACTTCTGAGTCTAATAGTCGTAAGGAATTTACAGCTTTCGGTTGAGCTCTTTCCAACGATGACGTAGCGTTCGCTTTGTGAGGCGTGGCATTTATATAATTCGCTACATCCAACACCGAATCTGTTTTATTAAGCAATCTTTCTTGCGCAGATCTACCGATAGTATTTCTTCCGGACTGACTACTAGGTTTAGCATTCCGATCAACCCTTGGAGGCAAATCAGGAGGACTATGATGGGACGACCTCGGTTCGAACGAACCGCTGAAATATTCAGGAGAACCGGACTGATTACTGACTTGCCCCGACAACGAAAATCCATATTTTCCATCCCCCATTCCTCCCTGTGATCTTCTTTTCGGTTGCTCGAACGATTGCTGGAATAAATCATACTTTACAGTGGACTTGGTGTGGTGACCTGTCGCAGAAGACTTTGGTCAATGCGCAGCGAACAAAGTGCATCGTAGTTAATCAAATAGAAAAACGTTTTTCCCAATGTTTCTTTAACTTTTGGTGGGTGTATATCAAATACTTCTATATTCAGAGAGACAACGTACAATAGAAGAACGATGATATTTACCTGATAGGTGGTCGAGTACGGTGGTGGGGCAGCAATGTCATCTTGCGTGGCAATACTTGGATCGGAGCTGCTCTTCAATCTAGACGGTGCACCCAATGCACCCGACAAAGCTGGTGCCGGACTAAGTTCCAAGTCACTCTCCGGGGAGGAAGCATAGGAGAGGCGAGAAGTCATCGGGAATAGGAAGTCATCCGAGAGTGCTTCTTCTGGCTATCATCGTGGGACACAGAGGACAATACGTTACAGTGGCTTATGCTTTTTATCCCCTCCAGACCATTCGTTTAATTTATAACATTCTCAAAGCCCTGTTCATTCTTATTAAATGATGATTAACTGTTTCTCATAAATGTTAGGATCGCTATACCGAACGAAACGATTTGATTAACACGTTGACTGCCCTGTCACCCATATGTGGCTGACGGAATTATTTGTCTAGGCTTTCGAATTAATTTTCTACGTTAATATATTCATTGCACCATTTTGTTAGGATCTGTGTTATTTCATTAAATAAGTTACTCTGATTTTATGGAATTTTTCAGGTTTCTAGTTTGGCAGTCAAAGCGTTAAATGAACAGTGTCTGAAAGGGTTAAAATCGAAATGAAGAACAAATGTTTGCCATTAAACGAAGCAAAATCATGTGGCGGATTAAGTAGTTTAGCGGAAAATTATATGAAATAAATTATAAATTAGATTGCAGAAAAACCTTTGTGGTCGAATATAGTTTTACATTCTGCGATCTTTCTCTCAACTTTAGTTTGAGAGAATAATGTTTGAGAATTAGCACCGATGATCCAATACGTGAAAATCCGTACGTGTGACTTAATATTGGGTTAGTACTTTCGAGAAGATGTAGGATGAATGATTGAAAGAATTCCTAAAAAATGAATGTGATTAAAACGCTTCACTGATTTTCATGCCTATTA
>JAQQRO010000087.1:0-12297 GCA_028454255.1 Halictus ligatus
TAAAAATAGTTAGACGCAGAAGCATGGTTACACACCAGTCACTAAAATGGCTTGAGAAAATCGACAACCCTTTCGGCCGACTGGTCTCGCTGGGCCATGGAACTCGGACAATGGGACTTCGGGATCCGGTACCGACGTGGTCCCGAAAACACCGTCGCACTGTCCCGAAGACCACTCCCGGTGTGCGTGGTCCGACCTACCGGCCGCTGCTCCTGATATCAGCGGATGCCGAGGACCGTCCAGGACCAGCCAGCCGACCACCCGGAATATTGCATTCGAGAAGGATGCTTCTACCGACACGTGCTACACACACCGACTTTAACACACACACCCCGATGATGAGTGGAAACTCTGCGTGACCGCGATCGACCAGCAACGCATCCTACGCGAGGCGCACTATGACCCAACCGCTGGACACCTGGGGATAGCAAAAACCCTGAATCAACTATGCCGCCTCTACTACTGACCAGGGATGCCCTGCGAAGGCGTACGTCACGTACGCATCTGCGTCGCCTTTTTTCCTCTATTTTTACACAGTGGTAATCACATTACGGATTCTCGCCCTTCGTGGGGAGAGAAACGGATATATATGGGACTCCATCTACTGAAGGGGTATGCCCACTAACTCTACGGTCAAGACGGTGAGGAACTCGTACTGAAAATAACTCGCTGCTCACCTCACCAGCAAGGTTACCGCACGGATCACCCAGCCAGTATCACTCCGGTGAATATCAGCCGGATCACTCGGCCATCGTACAGGCGCTACGTTAGGTCGTCGTCCTGTTGCACGGCTGCCCAGACACTCTTGGAACCCGATAACGGGGTGTAATTTGTCGGCAAAGAGGTCGAGAGAGCGATCCAGGAATGGTGGATCCAACACCGAGCTACCGGATGCACGACTGCCGAGGCCGGCACACAACATGCAGTCGAACGGGGTGGGAGACTTTACCGCAGACTGAGACGCATTCCTAGCAATGCTGGAAGCGGACTACCGTCATCTTTGCTCAGGCAAATCGGTACAACCACGATACGAGAAACGCGTGAAGTTATTAGAATCCAAACGTTGAACCCAGACGCGAGTAGCGTCAGGACGCGTACTAATGCGTTGGCACGACCGATTCGGAACGTAAGGAATTTTAATTTTATGTACAAACATTGTCTCAATCGGCAGGCATTGTCACGGCGTCGTGAATCGCGAGTCTTGTAAGGCTGATTCCAAAGAACCTGCTGATGTGAACATCTAATTGACATCGCGACCTCAGGACAGGAGAATGTATTCTGTACATAGCTTTCATAGAATATAGTTCACTTCTACGTCCCACGTCGTCTCCAACTTATTCGATACCTAATTAAAACCTCTCCGTCTTTCAGTACCTGGAGGCACTAACCTTTCATCAACGTAAAAGCAAGGGTTGTTATCGTCGTCTCTCTCTCTCTCTCTCTCTCTCTCTCTCTCTCTCTCTCTCTCTCTCTCACGAACGGTAAAAGCAGTAAAGAAACGCTTACAAAATTTATATAAAGTTTTTCATTTTTAATATTTCAGATGGTGAAGTCATCCAAATGTAGTTATAAACAATGTTGAATAACACTAATTATAAGTAATTACCTGAGATCAACATTTGTTTAATGTACCTATTTCTTTTAGGTCTATAAACTTATGTACCTTCATGTCCGTTTGTGCAAGAACTACATTTCTAAAACACATTAAGTTTTATAGCAAAAATTCTTTAATATTGATCAGCTATACAAGCTTAATATTGAAATGATTTATCATGGTCCATTTATTTGCACAAGTAGACTTACTTTATATTATAGCAGATGCATATTTTGTAGCGTTGCTCATACGTAATATATCACTTGCGAAATTTATGTGAAATAATATTTATGAAAGAACAAAATGAACACTCTCTTCTGGACGGCAATGTCGATGTAAAGATGAACGAGTAATTCCGAGTATTCGTTGTTGTTAATCACTTTTGTTATGATTCCAATTTCTGCTACAAAACGAACACAGCAATTATAACATTTCCATCTGCTTGTTGGGTCTTCTGGTTGAAACTGTAAAATTCATTGTAACTTTGAATTACATTTAAGAAACAATCATTCTTATGGTATCAAACGTGCCAACGAAGTGACAAAATCAATATTGTGTCAATGATATAATATAATACAGTATTATATGTACTGTATACGTGAGACACCTAAGAGTTTCACAGAAAGTTTCCGTTCTTTTTAATAATTTGAAAAAAGGTTTCAGAAATTTTTTTTAGAAATTCTTTTCTGTAGGTCATATTTTTCGATATTTCAAGGTCATCGTCGTTGTTTTAAAAGAAAGACGTATTTTGATTAGTGTAATATTATAGCTAATGAACAAACCAATTCTACCATCTATAATATATTGACCTTCAAATGCACTTTGAAGGAGTTATTTTTAAATAACATCAACAAAGGAAGAATATGTTCATACTTACTGTTCTCTACTAAGCTTCCGGTGACGCGGACATTTAAACATCATCGAAAGACATCTCATGTTTAAAAACTGACTACCGTACAGCACTTTGTTTCGTATTATATCAGTATGATTTCAGTCCCAGCTTCGAAATTTCGTATTCGATCGGTGAAGCATGTGGTGTTGTAATCGTCTACTGAGAATGTAGACAAAACGCAGTGCAAACTCAAGTATAATATACAAGAACACATCCTGATCGGAGACATCCTTGTGTTTCAACTATCAGGAGCGTCTTCAAGTTCTTTCGAGAAAGTGGAAGTGTAGAGAAGAAATAACGTGGACCGAGAATTACGGGAAACGTTTACATCAATGGAATCCTAGTAGAGTACGGTAGGCATGAACATGGTCTTCATACGTTAAGTTATGCTTTTAGAAGAATAACTACTTCGAAGATGATTTAAGGGTCAACATATTATTGTAGGAAGCGAAATATGCACGAGAGCGAACGTAGGTCAGAGCGGCGGTTAAATCAATCAAAACAACCGGCATTACAGTGAAATCTTGTATGTCAGTGCCTACCTTGCGTTTCCAAGTCAATGGAAAACCGACCACCACCGCGGTGAGTGCCGAAGCTCGAGACCCGTCGAGGCCACAACATTGTCGGCTATATCGGTGTGAGACCGGAAGACCACTACTAATCCAATTACAACATTTCTTTATTTTTCGTTATTTTATAATGAAACTTTTATCAATATATTCGTCGCATTTTTTTTATTAAAATGATACGAAATATGATATATGTAATTCAGATCATATTTGCGTGTGTAATGAACAATGGAAGTCTTCCCATAACAATTACATTAACGGAAAATTAGTGTAAATGTGATCCGAATTATATCGCGTTTGATATCATTTTAATCAGAATCATGCCACAAATATATTGGTAAAAGTTTCATAAAAAAATAACGAAAAATAAAGAAGTTTTGTAATTGGATTAGCAGTGATCTTCTGGTCTCACACCGATATAGCTAACAATGTGTTGCCCACTCCTCGGCGACGACGGCTCTCGAGCTTCGCTGTCCGCTTCTCCGAGCAACATTATATCGGAGACGGATATTCTCTCCGTTTGAATACCAGTCATTTTGGTATGCCATAACTTTCTTATGACTTTCACGCGGGATGACTCATAGGTTTCCAACGTGCCCTGTGTATTTCAAATGGGACGCTCGGCGAGAACCACTGATTTGTACGAGTGACAGTGAAAAGAACGTCGGGACTGACAAACAACGAGATTTCAATGTATTGCGTAAACATCGCCGGGGAAGGTCGTCACCTCCTCGTTGACAAAAACGGTCATTGTCCGGGTGATAAACAGCTGATAGGTGAACGACCTAGGGGCGAGGGCATGAGCCTAAAGAAAACAATGTCGGTTAAGGTGAGTGAGTGTGTATGCGTGCGTGCGTGAGGCTAGCGGCGGCCCATAAAGGAAGCCTCCACGGAGGACCGAGCACCTTTTTAGTGTCTAAAGTTATGAGAGTAAGAGAGGAACAGTGAAAAAGTAGGAGAGAAAGAGTAAGAAAAAGCGTGTAAGAGAACGTCATCGAATGAACGGCGATATCAGACGCTCCAGCAAAATAATTAATTCTCGTGCCACTCCTAATTCTATATCCCACATTATATATCATTGAATTTGTCTTTTCATTATATATAATGTTACACTAACCAAAATATGTCGTTCCATTAAAAAAAAGGCGATGGCCTTGAAATATTTGAAAATATGACCTAGAGAGAAAAATTTCTCCATCACAATAATTACCCCACTGTACTAAAGAATTTTTTTCCTGAAACATTTCTTGCATTACTAAAAATAACGGAAATATTTTTGCTGAAAGTCTTAGCGCCCTTACCCTGTATATTTCAATGTTATATACCTTAATTCGATCAGTAACAGCGGCAACGATGAAATGGGCAGTTAGATGGGTAAACTAGGCATTTATCCATACAATAAACACTTGCACCCTCCTTTCCTGCTATTTCTCCAATCGCATCGCACACTTCCCTGTGTGGAAACAATATACGTTGTAGTTACATAATGTTTAGTTCTATATTATTCATTTTTATAAATAAAAGCATCGGAATTATATCATATTGGGTATCATTTTGATCAGAAAAATGCCACGAATATGTTGGTGAAAGTCCCATTGAAAAGTAATGAAAAATAAAGTATTTCTGTTATTGGATTAGTAGTGGTCTCCTCGTCTTACACCGATATACCGGACCCGTATTATGTTACACTCATCGGCGACCGAGATCTTTCGAGCTTCTTGGGACCTCACGGGGATACCCCGCGGCAGTGGGGATAGTTCTGTGACTTTTGTCCGTTAGGCTTTTGGGGCGTACATAGAGTAACCACTGTCTATTAAGACAATAATTGTTACTACATTTTAATTAGATGTTGAAATGTAATATAAGGTGTTACGTCCACAGTGTGGAATCAAAATATAAAAAGGAAAAAAGTAAGCGATAAATTGAAGATGAAGTGCTTGAGCAAGATTTTTGACTATTCAGTAAAATATACTTACGGACATTGGCAGATCTCTGTTGGACAGTTTGGTGGATATCGAAGACAATTGCTTTGGCACCAATTCCCCATTCCCGGTATACGTCGGTAAAGTGGAGTAGGCACACACACCTGAGATCTGAAATTAAAATGTCCTTTATTAATATGCATTTACATGACTGGTCAAGCTTAGAGTCTATTTGTAGCTGTTATCCTATGCATCATTTAAGAAATAACGTAGTACCTACAGTACGACCTGTATATTACATTTACAAAAATTTAACACTGAACATTATCTCAGATCTTTATCTTAATTCTTACGTGTCACTGTTGTGACAAATCGGAGAAATTTTTAATTGCTAATATCTGAAGCAAATAAAATGATCCCAGCATTATATTGTGACGGGTTCGGGGCATCTTCAATGAATAAAACATGTGAAATACCGATAAACCTTTATTAAATAGAGGAGGAGTACTCAGCTTTGTGTCTTTCCTCAGCCACGTCGTAACAATATTTTCTCGAGTATTTGAAGAGGATTATACTATAATTAAATTCACTGAATCGGCAGAGACAAACATCAATTTAACAAAGGTCAAAAAAAAAGTTGAATGCCCACAAATGGAAACGTGATTTCGCGGATACCGTTCCGATGATATACCGACCCGTCACGAGTGCCATCTAAGCCGAGTCGACCGTCCGTCGGATCTATTTATAGATTTACTATAGATTTACCTATAGAAAACCTTTACCCATAGATTTTACTATAGAAAACTTTTCTGTTGAAAATTTTAAATGGTTGACACGAAAGTGTCGAAAGAAAGAAAATGTACGAAATCGTGTAGACGTAAAACTCTTGACACGTTGGGATGGACGATATGGTGCAAAGGCGATGATCGTGAAACCAAATTTCCACAGCCGTTGCATATTTTCCGAAAACTTGATCGCTGTAGAATTATATATGTGGGTTACACCAGAGACGAAATAAGAGTGCTCATTATGCCCGGGGTTTTAGTGGTCCCGGTATAGTGCTACCCCCTAGTCTAATTTTTAGCCTGGATCAGAATCTGCATCATGTTTTAGTCTGGACCAGAACCTGCATCATTCCTTAGTTCCTTAGTCTCATCTATGCCTATTCGAGATATCACGTAGGCCGAGACCCTACCATAAATTCTTCCAATCCTAAGGATCGCCTTGGCATCAGTTCTTGACTTGGCTTGAAACACATTGACGCTATCATGTATTTTTGGCTATCTGAGGGCCTATATCTTGTAAAATATAAATATTGAAAAATTATGCAAATAATATGAAATGTTATTGATGACTTTGCAAAAGCAATTGCAGGACATGAAGATTTTTAGTGTGATTTGTTGATTGGCGTTGAATTGTTAGCTTTAGCTGGTCCTGTTTCAAGTACCCAGCTCCTAGAACCTCCCACCAAGCCCCTGAAATAGGGTTGAAACCCGGGAGTAGTGGGGAGAACCGAGGCTAGTTTGTTCGTAACTCGCGTTCCATTGTTCAGATCGCTCTAGAAAGACAGATGGGTTGGAAAAGTCACATAGTTTGTAACAGACAGATAGCTTGGGCAGTGTCTTGGCTCACTCTAGTAGCATCTCAATAGTGTATCGTTTCAAATATATTAGTTAGTTGACAAAACCTTGTACTTTCATTTCCTTCCGACTCTGGAAGGTGGTCCTTCCAGTTGTTGTAATCCTTAAAGCTCGTACAGACCTGAACATTTCGACAAACATTGCACCGAACAGCGAACGAAACACAAAATCGACATGCCGGAGGGCATGCCGATCGACGGACTGGACGGAGATCGACATTAATTCGGCGATCAGCGCAACGAACGGATCGCATTTGTGTAATTTCCAAAATTTCTTACTAACTATGGAAGTTGCAGTAGCAGCTTTACATTCATTACATTCTTTACTCGTTAACCGCGAAGGATAAATACAGAAGATCTAGAAGATGGCGGCAAACCCATTTATATACACGAAGGAACACAGAAAATGTTGGCAAAGAAAATTTCAAAGTATAAATGGACATTATAAAAATTTTGCAAGGATAACGCCCTTCGATTTCGAATACTTATTAAATAAAATTGGCAATAAAATACAAAAACAAAATACAGTCCTGAGAAAGGCGATCATGTCTCTTTGAATTGTTCGACCGCCCAATTAAAACAGTCAACTTTGATTGGTGCTCACCGAATCGGAACAATAAGGTGAACCCACTATATAAGTCGAACGCAAATGCAACACAGTTTAGTATTAGTGTGTCTTCTGACTCCCTGATGAAGCTAGCCGCAATATTTGCGAAACGTTGGGAAATCTATACCTTTAGGACATTGCTTAAAACCGAAAGGCTCAACGGACACAACTGTATTTTGTCATATCATTCATATTTTCGAGAGATATGAATTGAGAATTTAAACTGGGACACCCTGAAATGAGTACAGTTTTGTTTCGATATAAGACGACGATATTTATTTCGAAGTAAGAAAATTTCTATCCCCTATTCTTTTTTTTTTACGTGGTCCGCTCCAAACCGCTTAGTGTCAGCACGACAGGATATGTCAAAGTCTATCCTTTTCTAACGAAAAATATTGCTGCACGGCCGACCACTTTGTAGTGTACCGCTATATTTGAGCCTTGCGCACATTCTCCATGTTCACTCTCCACCCACTTGAAAATAATGGGTCCCCTGACGGATCAAGGCGAAAGAGATACCCAAGCCATCGTTTTATATCGTAACGAAACTGTATTTTCTGCATGTAGGAACCTGAAAGAATACTCACCTGACAACCAGTGGGAATATATTGTTTGGTGACCGGTAGTCTTTGTAATAAAGGAGGAAAGGATTATCCTGTTGTACAAAGAGGGGTGGCACTCCAGCTGTACTTGTTACGATGCTAACATCAGCGCAGTTTCGAAAAGTTTCAGGCCTTCCGCAACCGCTGGCTTCGGTTCCATTGTCACAAATGCCCCACATGTTACCTAATAAGGATTTTGAAATTAATAGGTTATTAACGGTCACAAAATTGTTATTGCAATATTTTTTGATAGTATAATTGCGCTGTGATAATGGCTACAGTTCCGAAATTCGGTCAAGCCAGATTGAGCACAAATTTTTCTCATACACACGAAAAAAAATTGTATTGTGTTGTTGTCATTTTCTATCATACTGGCATAACACTTCTACCTTTTGTCCTTTGTATGGACATATTTGCAAGCGATGTCTACCGCCACAATATTTTAATGTTTACATGAACGTCGTCCCCTTGAAATATCGAAAACTATGATCTAGAGAAAAAACTTCTCCGTCAGAATTATTGCTCCATTGAACCAAATACTTTCTTCTTCAAACATTTTTTCGTATTACCAAAAACAACGGAGTAATTTTCGGTGAAGTTTTTAGTTGTCTCAACCTGTATACATAGGGGGTAGATCGCAAAAACTTGAAGAACCTGGGGAAAGTTGCACTCGCGCCCGGAAGGGGATGTGGAAGAAAGAGAGAGCGAGAGGGGGGGGGGGCGCACATTTCGGCTAACAGGACTCGTTCGTTTAAAATTAGTTCACCGTATTTACAATTACATGTATGTTTTGTTGTATTTAACCATCGATCCTACATCTTCTTACATACATGTGTGTATGCATTCAATAATTGCAAAGAAAATAGAGCAGTGGTTTAAAGTATGTAAAACTGTTGGAATATACTTACTTTAATGCCATGAGTAATAAACCAAAATTAATTTTGCTTATTTCGCTTTTATTTGTAATACATTCTTCATACATATTCTTTTTAGCGTTCAAATACACGCGCCATGCACTTGTGTGGTTTCCAAATCATATTAACCACCCGTAGTAAAAATGGAATACCGTGAATCCGGGATATAATTCGCCGAGGTTTCTAAGTTAGCGGTCGCGGAGGTATCCCCACTATCGTGGGGTATACCCCGTCAGGGACTAAGAAGCTCGGGAGTCACCGTCACCGAGGAGTTGTTACGAGCCAGTGCTGCGAGCAGAGCGAGAGATCGGCAAAGGGTTATTACCCCACGAATATGGTTTCAATTTATTAGTTAGACGAACTCGGACGAACCTGATACAAAGTCAAGGAGCCTCCAGGAATTGAGTCAAACGCAAACGAACCCGGTGCGAAACCGGAGAGCTGCTAAGAGGTTGTATAACAGCGTGGACGGACCCAATGTGAAATTGGGGTGCCACTGTGAGGTTGGATGACTCACAGGTGAACGTGATGCCCCGGCTGCTGCAGTGTTTCCGCTGCCTTGCCTTGGGGCATGTTCGGCAGCGGTGCACTGCAGCGGTCGACCGCAGTGGGCATTGTTACCGCAGCGGTGATGCTTCCCACCGGGCGGAGGAATGCAAGGCGCCGCCTCACTGTGTAGTGTGCGCCGCGGTGGGCCGATCGGTGGGTCACAAGGCGGAGAGCAAGGCGTGCTCCCCGCCACAGAAACCGAAGAAGGGCGCCAACTCCAGAGCGCAGTGGGGTGGGGAAGGGGGGGCTTCGAGGGATGCGGCGACCGCTTGCCCCGCCTCCGCCTCCAAGGGAGGGGATATGATGGAGGTGGAGGCGGTCCCTAGGGGAACGGGAGACCCATGCCCTTGCCTCGGACGGGGCTGATTCCTTCAGGAAACCACCTCCGAGCGGGGCACGAAGACTCTGGGAGCTGTGCGTGTACCGAGCTGGGGCTCGGGAAGCCCAATCCGAAGGCTCCAGGGATGGGGACACCGGGCGGGTCCCTCCGCTCGGGGTCTTGTAGCATAGGCAATGAGGGAGGCTAAAACTCTCCCCCGGGGTATGATGTTAGCTGGGAGGTGTACTGTTGAGTACTCGCGTAATCAAGGCACATCAAGGCCCTATAGCTTAGGCGGACGTGAGATTTTAGTGGGTAGTCTCCAGGGGTACTCCCCGGAGATAGTCCCACATAACCCCGGCTTACCCCAGGGAGCATTTCCCAGAAAAGCATTTCCTCGCGATAAAAAAAAAAAAAGGTGAACCTAATGCTCTCCGTCCAGATCGGACCCAGAATGAAATATCTGGGCCTGGTCATAGACGGCCGCTAGCGTTTCAAGGAACACTTCGGGCTCCTGACCCTCCGATTAAGGAAGACAGCGGCCGCTCTTGCGCAGCTGCTGTCCAATATCGAGGGGCCGCAGTTGAAAGTCGGCCGCCTCTACATAGAGGTGGTGCGTTGCATTACCCTTTATGGGCCCTCCGTGGTTCACCGCTCCCTCGAGGCCGGCCAGCGCAGTTAAGCACTCTTGGAAAGGGCGCGGCACCAACTGGCCTTGTGGGCCATTCCGAGGTACCGCACGATCTCCGCTGAGGTGGCGGACTTCCTCGCCATGGTCCCGCCGTTCCATTTGGTGGCAGCGGAGCGGCAGAAGTTATACCACGTCGCCTGCTCGTTTCGCCGCCAACCGGGGGCAGATCTTACGCGCGGGAAGGACGAGGAGATCGAAACTATGATACGCCACGCCCGGGCGGATACGTTTGCCGAGTAAAGGTCAATTCATATCTCTCAGGCCAGTCTGGCCGGCTCAGCATTACAACTCTAGTTTTGGCCCAGCGTTTAGGAGCCGGCAACCGTGCCAGGCTTTGAAACTGAATTTCTTCTCGGGCCTGTCGAGTATTTTCCACATGGGCTTTCAAGAGCGCGTTGACAGTTCCCTGCTGAGCATAGCACAAAAAGAAAAATGTTTTTGGGGGCTCCACAGTTCCTTAGGTAAACTATCCGTATCTCTCCTTTACAACACCATAGGAAATAGGAAACGTTCTTGGCACCTAGTGAAACAGCATTACACATCCGCATATGTGTTTTATCATACGTAAATGATACATATAAAATTCTTCTTTACCAGTTAAGCGTGTGATGTAGTTTTAAACACACACACACACACACACACACACACACACACACACACACCCTCGTGTGCGGGGAATGACGTGCATACGCGTCGAACGCAAGGCTAAATGGTCCTATTATACTTTTTTTAATTTTTATATTTCTTTTTATTTTTTAGTGGTCCTATTCTATAATATTATACTTATTGTATTTTATTAAAATTTCGAGTTTTTATAGCCAATAGTAATTTTATATTTTTCACGACGAGTATACACGTCGAACGCACCGTAATAGAGGTTTGGTTTGACGAGTATATACGTCAAACACGCTTAACTGGTTAAGTAATATATCATGTTATATGCAAATGTAGTTTTTATTGAAAATATATTAGAAACATCTTTGTTCTGCAAATTTTACGAGCGATTCTTCCTGTTTGAAAGTCCATTTTTTAATTCGCGGAGCATCAAAAATTACAAATATTGGATACTTCAAACTGTTATAAAAATATAGTAGGTTGGCACCTTCCCGTATGATTAATTCAATGATATTCGACGTAAGCTGTAGATTATAGCAGTGAGCTAAGGATATTAAACTGTTACTGCCCACTACTACGCGATTGTAGGGGGCGGAAAGACGCTCTATCCCGCGGTCTTGATCACCGTCCCGCGACAGAACCTCGCGCCCCGCGTGCTTAGTCGTCGGTCACCCGCAGCCGCGTTCGACGCACGTTCTTCGGGCGCTTCCGTGAACGGGCGACGGCGCTGGTGTCGGGCGAGTGCGTATCCTCGGACGCTACGTACAAACCCACACCGCGGTCTGGGCCAGGGCGGCGTGCCGACCGTCCAGCCGATCCGGCTTCGTGGCGAATCGCGTCCTCGTGAGCACAGCGTGTTACGAGGAACAACCGATTCACTATTACACCTCGCTAAGCCGCGGCGGTTCCTTCCAACACCTGCAGTTCTTACCGTTCCGCGATTGTTCCGTATCGCGGTATCGAATTATGTATAAGGGCTCGAGTCCTTTGCTTATTCGTAAACTTCAAACTGTTATATCTCATTATGGAAACACCTGACCAAAAAATGTTTCAGACAAAATTTACTTGTTTTTTCCTGTAGAATCACCCCTGCTCATTGAACCACCAGTTACGGGACACCCTGTACATTACCTAGTAAACCATTCTTACATCTAAAAAAAAACTCAAGTTGTTTGGTCCAATTTTTAAAAAAGTTATTAATATCTAAAGAGTGTCCATTTAATTTTGTTCCCGTCTGTACATTAATTAGGACATAAATACAATGAAGCCATTCAAATAAAATAGTTTGTACACAATATGTGCTGGATAAAACAAAAAATGGACTAGACTCTATTATTGGACAAACATGCGAATGTAATTACGCGTATATTAACTTAAAAGACAT
>JAQQRO010000088.1:0-12164 GCA_028454255.1 Halictus ligatus
GGGGGGGGGGGGGCGCCACACCGCCCTTCCCCTTTGCCCCCTTCTTCCCCTTGGGCGGCGGGGAGCACGCTTTGCTCCCCGCCTTGTGTCCCGCCGGCCTCCCCAAGGCCGCGCAGACGACACAGTGGGGTGGACTCTTACAGTCCACCGCCCGGTGTGCGGCATCCCCGCAGCGGTAACAATGACCACTGCGGTCGACCTCTGCAGTGCACCGCTGCCGTACATGGCCGAGGGCCAGGCAGAGGACCACCCCACACGCACCTTGCCGGCCTTCTCTATGGCTAAGGCGGCCACTGCGGGGCACTGCACCCATACAGTGCCGAGGCCGTTGGGTGGAGCTTTCAGCTCCCCCACCCTCACGGCCTCGGCGGGGCAGCCCCCGGCCTTAGCGACCGCCTCGGTCACCTCCTGGGGGGTAACCAGAGGCTCCTGGAGACCCTCACCTCCATCCCCCCCAGGACGGTGGCCATCTTGGCCGCAAGGGCGTCGGCCTTGAGTCCGCCGTCGGTACCGGGGACCTCAATTATGAGGCCCCAGTTACCGCACGTTTCCATCGGAGGGCCCCAATGCCAAGGGCATCTAAATCGATGCCCTGACGGGCCCTCCTTATGGCATCCTCGTATGAGGCGCTGCTCCCCTCCGGAATGGTCACCGTGACCGCCGGAGAGCGGAGCGGTGCCTTCACCTTCGGTGCGGCTTTCCCTCCCTTTGAGACGGGTGCAGCGGCCCTCCTAGCCTTCGAGACGCTCCCCGAGGCGGCTGCCGCGATCTGGGCTCCGGCTGTTGCCGCGGCCTTGGCTTCGGAAATGGCCCGCCTACCGACCACCTCCGCCCAGGTTTCCCCAGGCTTGGGCTTGGCCAGAGGGGTCGGAGGGGCTGGGAGGACTGGAGGGGCCACGGGTGCGTTACCCCCTGTGGTAACCACTACCTTTTTCTTTTTTCCCTTCTTCTTCTTCTTCCCCCCTCCGGACCCCTGCGCCGCCTGGACGGGGGCCGGGCTCAGAATGGGGGACGGCCTCGGTGGTCCCGGTGGGGTCGGAGGCGCCATGGCCACGGGAGGCTGTAGTCTGGGGCCGAGCCAGATTATAACCATGGCACAAATTCTATACAATAGCCCTACCTGTTAAGCAGAACAGGCACACTCTTATCGAGCCTGAAAACATCATCAAATGCGTCGCTCCATTATTAGATGTAGTTGAAGAATTGGATTTAAGTTCATTCAGCATAAGGAGGACCAATAACATTGAAGACATACCCTGGAAGTACATCATAAACAAATTAAAAGAAGCATTCCGAATAAAACAATAACGATAACAATATGCACAGGCCAAATAACTATACCACGTGAAAGCGGTAGACTAAATTTAATCAGAGAAAAGCATATGTCTGCCGCCGGTGGAACGTAACGAAGATTTGCCTATTGGGAAGGAATGAAGAAAGATATCCAAAATTTTATCCGCACATGTAACGAATGTCAGCTAAGAAAACTGACCAGAATTAAAACTAAACAGCCAATGGTGTTAACGGACACTCCAGAAGAAGCCTTCGATAAAGTCAGCCTGGACATCGTAGGAGCTCTAACAGAAAAAAGGAAAGGAAACAAATATATTCTAACTATGCAAGATTTACTGACTAAATACTCTGTAGCAGTGGCTTTGGAATGAACCACAACTGCAGATATCACGGATGCCTTCATCAAAAATTTTATTTGTCGATTTGGAGCCCAGAAAGCAATTTTAACGGATCTAGGAACTAACTTCACTACTAATTTAATGAAACAGGTGGCAAGGATATTTAGAATTAAACACTACAAGACCACGGCTTACCACCCACAAAGCAATGGCTCAATCGAAAGATTACACCATGTACTGATGGAATACTTAAAACAGTATGTAAACAATGCTAACAATTGGGATGACTAGCTAGACTTGGCCATGTTCTCGTACAATACATCAGTACATGAAGGAACTAAATTTTCCCCATACGAATTAGTTTACGAAAAAATTGCTCGTGAACCAACCAGCAGTGATCCAGTAAAGCAAAACGTAGAAGAGATCTACATATGACCATTAAGGGCCCAGGTGAGTCACGTGACTTTTCAAGATTCGGTGGTCGGTATCTGCCGTCCAGTCTCCCTTACACAAATGGTATTACCACAGTAAACAACCACATATATATTACCACATGTAAACAACAGGTTTTCTTAAACCCTCTACGTTGACGAACGATAAATGCTGGAACTAGATCGACAAGAATGATCACATCTGGTCAAATACAAATGATTGACGCTATCTACATATCTGATGTTACGACTATATGTTCAAATTATATTTTTTTATTTGATGTCATAAAAAATATTATATTAATTCTTACAAATACAATATTAATAATAAATACAATATTAAATAATTATAGATATCACGTTTTTAAATTATAGAAATACAATTTTCATACATTTATTTTATACAGTTTATTTACACATTTCTCCATGCGTATAATTATTATTCGCATTTTTATAATTTTTTAACACTATTAATACGCATCCATTTTGAATATATTTTGTAACTGATTGTGAGTTTGAAAAAGAAATTAAATTGAAATTTACTATATATTTTCATATATATTTCATTTAAACAACATACATTTTGGCTTTAAAGAATTTGCAAAATATCCATCAATATTAATTGTGAAATTCGAAAGAGTTAAGAATTAATTAATCAATAATTATGTAGTTGATCGTTTTTGCGACATGTTAATCTATGTGACTCAGAATGTAGTTGTATTATTTTCTTTCTTGTTTTTAGTGAGAAAATAAACGACGAACGCAATAGTACGACACGTACGAACACAACTACATTCATCGAGCTCGATCAGACTCGTCCGGTCGTGATACCAAAATCATGGGATGCGGCCCCACATGGCGGGGGTGGGGGAAACCCCTTCGCCGGCTTGGCCCCACTCAGATGTACCGACGTCGCATTACCAAAATTTCGAGTGCCCGAACCGCAATCGATTCCCGGCTCGGCGAGATGCACATTTTGCTACAATTTTTAAACTAAAAAAAATATCAACGCGAAATTTGGACTAGAAATTTTTTTAAATCTGGTTTAATGTCGTATACTGAAATATGTTCTATATTTTTAAAATAGTTTTTTTGTTGATTTTTAAGATAAATTCGGATAAGATAGTCAAAAAAGCCTACAAACCAAATTAATTTGGTTTATTATGGTTAAATTTGAATATTCTATCTAATATCATACAAGACTGAGATTTTTTTCATAATTTTTGGTTTGGAAAATCGATTTTGCAGCCAAAAATTCTGAAGAAATCTCCCGTCGCGTATGATATTAGGCAGCATATTCATGAATTCTTTCGTAATTTATTGTTGAGCATGGTACGACTAAAAATTAATTTGGTTTGGAGGCACTTTTGACTATATAATCCGGCTTTGTCTTAAAAATCAACAAAAAAAATTATTTAAAAAATTTGGACATATTTCAGTATACGCCATTAAACCCGATTTTTAAAAAGAATTTCTAGTCCTAATTTCACATTGGTACCTTTCTTAGTTTAAAAGTTGTAGCAAAATGTGCACTTCGCCGAACCGGGAATCGATCGAACGGGTCGAACAGTCGAGCAGGCAGCTTAGATGACGTTACGTCAGAGTGGGGGCCGAGTCGGCGGAGGGGATAGCCCCCCCCCCCCCGGGGGGGGCGTGAAGCGATTCTGGCATCACTGGACCAGTCCCAGAGTAGACAAGAGTAGACAATATTAATTTAGTCTTCGTTATTCTCCGATTTATAGCGAATTTAGATTCGTTTTTATCAGCAAAACATCCCCAACCGGCTCATAATATTTTCATTACGATATTTTTAATAATAAGACAGTTGGGGTCTGGTTATTCATTATTAATAGGCAGTGCGTTACAATGTTGCAATTCGTACTCTCTTCGGATGGTGGTCTTGAGAATTTCAGAGGGGCTTATTGTCAGTCAGTCAAGCAGTTGCCGGACACAACAATGTAAGCTCCTAAGCATTGCTTACTAATAAAAATCTAATTTTTGTAATAATTTATTGTCATGGTATGAAAATATGAACAATAAATTGTAAATATTTTTCTGGTAAAAATAAGTCCAAACATGCCATAAATAGAATGAAAAGGTAGTTAAGAAAGTGTGTAGGAATAATGTCTAAATGAATATACATAATTACGCGAAATATTTACCAGAAATGTAACATTAATAATGATATATTTAAATACTAGTAGAAATACATAATAATGTTTTTAATATGAATTCCTCCGCATGTGTGTGAATTTGTGCTTCTTGATGCTCCCTACACATACATACATGTACATTATATATGTATATGCGCAGATGATCTCCTAGAAAGAATACATTACAATTAGACATAAAAACATACTTTTACATATGTAATAAATTCTACTAGTTATTGGGCTTTAAAAATCAAGCCACGTTACTATTAAAACCAGATTTACCTTTATACGTATAATGCAATTGTAATAGCATGCCATTCTTTCATCTTAGTTCTTCTATTACTTCCTAATGATGTAGTACATGCAGTGGTCAAAGTAATAAAATTAACAGGATGGGCCACGTGAAGGCGTGAAAGAAGGTCTATCCATCCTAGAGTACATTAAATGTTTACCAACATCAGTATATGTACACAAACGTATACACCACAATAAAATATACGAAGTTATATATTTACACATTTCATTAAGTAAAAGAACATTGAGTGCACTCCGAATCGTGAAAAAGGAATAAATCAAGCAAAAAAACATTAAAAATATAATACAAAATCTTTGCATCATAATAAAACGTAAAAAACAAAACTGTTACAATCACCATATTCCTTGAGCCAAAGCAACTACAAATGTATTCCAAATATTACAATGCAGCTGTATATATTTCTTAATTGCTTCTATAAAAAAAAAACATTTACAAAATGTTTATTAACCTAGTTTCCAGAATTTCATATACACGACGTATACGCAAATCTATATGCGTGAAATTCTGAAAATATCATTAATAACTTATTTTAATGAATTTATTATAGACACACTTAAAAAGTATATTGAAATACCAACAGGATTATCGATAAAAATGAATAAATTTAAACATGTCTGAAATGCGATAATTTGGAAAATGTTTTCGCGAAATTTTTTATACATCTAAATTTCTTGCCGAGCCACACTCTATCCTTATGAATTTTTACTGTTAATGTAAAATCTACAATATCTTCCTTATGTTCAGCGCATTCGTCTTGATTAAACCAGTTTGGACACAAGGGTGCAATTACGATCTGCAATTTCCATGTAAGAAGATTTTAAATTTATCGCGTTAAATAAATTTGGACAAATTTCTGGCCAAATGTCGATTTCCCCGAACCATCGACTAATTGTGGATGGACTTGGCAAATGAAAACCAAAAATGTCTCGCATTTTATGGAACAAAACGGGAGAAGTGTAGTGCATTGTCATGCATAATTGTTGCTCCCTTTTCGAAAAAATTCACCACGAGTTGATTCGCCACGGTTTCAATAATATGAGGATAACAAATGTCAATAAGTACCCGGAAATTCTTTTAGAAATTGCTTTTTTCAAACATATATCATCGATATTGCCTAAAGAAAGCTTATCTTGCAACCGGTTTATTGCCTTAGACTTTGAAGGCAATTGCAAGCGAAGAGTCTTAGATTTTTTCTTCTCTTGCTCTAATTGCACCTGGGTTTCCATTAGCTGCTGTTCCAAGCCATTACAACTTTGTATTGATGACATGTCATCCTGTATAGACAATAGTGTCTGACTCAGTGCTAAAACTATTATTATTCATCGTATAACATCGTTCATATCAGACGAATGAAAAATTTCGGGTACAGCATCTTTGCGCAGTCTACTCGGCGCGTAAAAAAAAATGATTAGGAAAATGTTGACTGCACATATATTGATTTTGTAATTTTTTATCAGACATTTCCACCCAATCATCTAAACCACAGTTAATCAGCCACGTTATGCACCTATCACTATCTCTCGTTGGAAATGAATGAATAGAAATATTGTTCGTTGTAGTACGGTTTGTTAAATCACAAAAGGGATAAGCACACTTTTTATAGTGAGTTTTCTGTTCGTTCCGCTTCATTGTATGCGAGAAATAGGATAGCAAAGTGATTAGAAAGAAAATAAGCAGATTACGGAACACTAGCTTTCTATAATAGTAAATGCGATATTTACTAAGCGCACGCAATATAAAATAATGTACATGTATGTATATGATTTACTTGAATATAAGCTTCCCCACCTAGAAACGTCTCCTTCGATGCACTCCTGTCCTGGCTGATATGGTAGTATGTGACACGGAATGGTAAGGGGCTCTAGAGCCCCCCCGAGCGTGAGACAAAAAAATACATTGGGTGATTGGTCTACTCCTATACCTCGTCTGTGCTCCTATACCTCGTCTGTGGTTGTATCTTCGAATAAATACTCTGAAATAAATTCTCGCCGCTAGAGGTGCCGAATAAGCATAGCCGTGACTTCGTGATTCGGACGACCCACGGACGACAAATGAAAATCGTGAAAAGTATCTGACGGATAAACTGTAGTTAATATGTATCCGAGAGAAACGAGTTCGAATAAAAAATAGCTTTCAGTTGTTTGTATTTGAAATTTTAAAATAAATTGATGCCCAACTCTGGCATTAAGTAACCTCAATTTAAAAATTATAAGGTTTTCTTTTCAATCATTAGGGGCATGAGTTCATTATTCGTAATCGTATAATCCCGTTTCACTCAAGATTCGTGGAAATTATCGGCACAACTTATTTCGGTGAATCTTGGTCGGAAAACAACAAATACTTCACCAATTGTGATCAATTAATTCAACACGAACAATACCTCATATACAGTAACGAGCAAAACTGGGTCTACACTATTTGAAACAACATAACTTTTTAAAAAGTAGATCAAACGACTTGAATGTTCTGGAGAAGTTAGAAGGAGTTGGTTGTTTTAGCTTTTTCATCTGAGCTTGTATTGAAAATTTAAAAAATGTGTTTGATTCGCTTGAATAAATTATATCCAAGCTGAAAATTTCACCGATATTGGTTAATTCGTTTACCAGTTATACACCATTAAAAGTGCGATTTTAAGTCGAAAATCGTGAAAAATGGCAATTTTTCCACTTTTAAGCGTTTATTCCATGAGCTTTTCGTCAACGTGTACATGCATTCAATGACATGTAAATGCTGTCGTGCAAACACAGCTGACGGTCGGAATCAAATCAATACAGCAATACATATCCCTTATTGCGATGCTTTCCCTGCATACGTTTCTGTAATGTCGGATGTATTATTCTCCGTCGTGAAACGCATACTGTTGGACATTTTGACAAATCAAAAGAAATGTTCAAGATAGACATGTTTGCAACACATGAAATAATCTCCATCTGTATGCATTTATGGCACATAGATATTTGTTCCTATCAAAAAATGCATAAAATGTGTATTTTATATAAATATACCTATGTATCATTCCACGCGAAATGGGACACTTGTTGGTGTAATGCTTCGCATTTTTTAAAGTTTGAATATGTTGTAGTTTTGAGTAATCTATGAATGAATCTCAAAGGATTTCGTTGATTTTACAGACATGTAAAAGTAACTGTCACTCTTTTTTCATTAAATTATAAGACTAGAACTAACAAACCTATAAAAATGAGTTTTTAGGAGCTTCTAGTGATAACTAGACTGCGGATCTTTATGCAATTATGACTTATGAAAATGTTTAAAAAATGCTATCACATATATATACATAGGTGACTACAATATTTTCAAATTTGAACAATATGGGAAACATTACTGCAACATGTGTCCGATTTCGCGTGGAATGATCCTTATAGGACTAAGGTGAGAGCATATCGTTTCATAGAAAACGAAATACAGAAAGTTTGTGATACAATCGTGCGAATCAGTTCGAGGGAACGGCGAGAACGTCCGCGACATCGACCATTGTGGATGGAAATCATTTTCCTTAGCCCCTGCCGAGGAATAAAAAGTCATGTGCAGCTCCGAAGACGTAGGGAATCGAATCGCATAGTTATCGGATGCACGGACCAGCCTAGTTTTTTAAAGTTACGTTTAATAAAGTCAGAGAATTTTAAACTTTCGTCACTTGCCCGGTTAGATCTATCCCTTGAAATTACTGGTAGAATTAACAGAGCTTTTAGGGGTTGCAACTCCGGGCGAATTAAATCGGCTCGAATTAGATATTAACCCTTGACCACTACTGTCCAAAAGATGGAGAGTGTAAAATCGATCAATAAAATGGCTTTTAGCAAACAAATATGATCTGTCGGTTTCTAGAAAATCGAAATACGTTCAAATAGCATGCTCCAGGATTATACGGCCACGAAACTCGTAGTTTCTACCCTTAATAGAACCCTCGTGAATTTTCGATTGTGTTCACACACAATTACAGACGTACTTCGCGCGTCCTTATATGTCCGGAAGATAAAAATGAATTTCTTCATCCCCTGAATGAAGAAAACAACTTAGGAGATCCTTCGTTTTGACGCGAACAAAGGTGGTTGCTTTGCGGAAAGTTTTTTGACGGGAAATTAACGGAGATGTTGACACCGTTGTTGCTCATACAACTTACTTTTTTGTAATAAGATATGGCATTTTGTCAAATAAAAAGAAAAATATAAATCGACTTTTACGGATGTTGGACGCAATTTCGCGCAGGAAATAATCCACAGAAATTAAATATCGTTCATTCCAAGATCGTACCATAACGAAAAATAAAAATGTTTCTGATCGGTGTATCTTAGCGTACCGTTTTCATTATTTTCAACCGATCCATTGGAAACTACCTTTAAGAAGTTCATCATCTTTCTGTAGTAACCCTAAACAAAATGATTATATCCGGCTTCTCAGGTTGATTTCAATTGTATCTACACTGCAAAAGCTGCTACCACTGAAAATAAGATTTCGTGGCGTTTCTTAAAGTTTGACTACAGAAACTGAAAATTGCAAAAGGCACATGAATTTTTCACACCCCCCAAAATAGAAGGTTCATAAGTTCGTCGAAGTTGAGATGAGTCACAAGTTATATAATAAATCCATCGAGGTCCGAGGCGGGTCACCTGCATCCCCTAGGGAGAATAGACGAAGCTCCAAAGATTGAGGGGTGGTTTCTCGTCTGGTAGACAAGATATTTCAAGATCGTAAAAATCGTCAGAAATGATAATTGAAATTTACTGGAAGTAGTACCTTCTGAACAAATAACATAAACAATTAACGTTATCAGTAAAAGGTCACGCATCGTCATAAACCCCTCGTCATAAACCAAAGTTCCCCGTTCGAATAGCCCCTCGCCCTAAACATTCACCATCGAAGAATCGGGTCACTCGTTGACCCAAATTAAATGAAAATATATTTTCCTTTTGAATCACCGGAAAGTGTTGAACATGATGTAAAAATTCTTCCGATGTCTTTATGGTTTTGTGTTTGTCCTATTTTTCATCTATTTTTACCATATATAATAAGCCATAAAAAAGACCTTGAAAAGCTTTAATCCATCGGTAGCAAGTATCACAACCCTTAATTTTGCGAGCACTCTTCACGATCACTATAAATGACAATCGAACGAACCTTACAGCAAATAATGCTGCGCGTCATCGGTTATGTTGCACATTGTTTCCAAAATTTTACATCACTCATTGGGATCGGAAAAAAATTATCTACCCAACAGTCAGTCGATGTATAACACTCGGTGTATTTATTCAAATTCTAATATTTGAATCTAGATAATAAACGCGATAACGAGCCGCTGATAATCGTGAGCTATTCCTTTTGCCAGTTTCAATAGCGATCTAATAAATCGGTGTATCTGAGAAAATTTTCTGTTCTCAATGGAACAATTTGTATTTCCGCGAGACAATGGGGTTCAGATGCGCGTTTTTATCCCGCTTTTTCTCCGACAACACCTCTATCCCGCGTTTCCGGAATCGATTCGCGAGAACGGAATCCAGGCAGTCAGAATCCATGTATAATGTGTTAATAATACACGGACAAGGTCTACAACCTTTCTCGAATGATCGCCGATATAAAAACGTTGATATCTCTATCTCCGTCTAGCTCGCTTTCTCTTTCTCCTCTGCTTTTTCTTTCTATTGCAGTGTTACGATCTTCCCTTCTCGCGAAAGATGTCGTCGGAACAGTGTTTCAAAAAGGGCGAAGTCGCAACTCATTCCGAGACCAAAATATCAAACGAAATTGCAGGGGGATAGATCCGCCGAGGACATTGTTCGACACCATTGTTACATTTCGATAGGAAACTTTCGATTCTGGTATTTTTGATTTTTATGTAGTGACTTTAGTGCTTTAACTGCAAATGATACGCGAACTCTTTTTACACGGGACGATTCTTTGGACTCGCCCGAATGGAATGGTGTATTTATTGTATAACATTTTTGTATGAAATTAATAAAATAACATAATATGAGATTTTCTGAAGCTTTTGGGGGATAAATTAATTTTTTTGTTTCTCTGGACATACGCTCGAAATCGTTGAAAATCTGACTGAACGTGTTCTCGATATTTGTATAAAATGATGTGAAATAACAACGGTATTCGATTACAATATTTCTCGAAAACCAAGCCACGAAATTCTATCGTATTGCATGTAAAGCGGTAAAAATTCGAATTTTCATCTCCGCTCGAAAAATTTGCGTTACTGAGGGAAATCATTATTCCCGTAGGGTGTTGTATAGTAATTCCAGTGGCCGGGATCGTGTGCGCTCGAATACGAGGCGCATATAATTACACGCGATCCGCTTCTCGTTTCATATTTCACGGCGGGCCCAATACCGCAGTGTTCGTCTTCCACCATTTGACAGTGTATAACTCTCCTTACGCAAAATTATGCGCGGTAATTTCCGGCCGGCATTAATTGCGACATACAATCCGTGGAATGTGAATCGAACGTATCGAACGTGATTGTCGAGAGTGGATTGTCAAAAATGCAATTGAACAACGGGCAATAAACGAACATCGATAAGTGCTTGTTAGCGACAGTTTATTTTTGAAAGAAATCGAAGGCAGATAGCCCGACGCTAGTCCGCTTTCGGAAATACTTTCGCGTCTACCTTTTAGGTATAGAATTCAAGTTAGTAACCGATTGTAATGCGATAAAAGCGACTAACACCAAACGAGATTTATTACCGCGTATAGCTCGATGGTGGATATACCTGCAAGATTTCAACTATACCATAGAGTATCGTAAAGGGAAGCATATAGAATATGCAGATTATTTAAGTCGAAATCCCAGTAAAAATAAAGTCTGCTACGTAAATGTCATTTGTGAAGGATTTTGGTTAGAAATAGCGCAAAAGAAGGACGAAGAAACCCAAGACATCATAAGCAAAATACAGTCAAATCATACTATCGCGTCGGATTTTGAAATGAGAAAAGGAATTCTGTGAAGGAAGATACGTAGAGACACCGGACGTATAATATATCGTAGCTTTGTCCCTAAAGGAAGTAGACTTGCGGTGCTGCGTTTGTATCACGACGAAAATTGCCACGTTGGATTTGATAAAACATACGATCGAATAGCACAGAAGTATTGGTACCCAAGGATGCGTGCGTTCATAAAGAAATATATTGATCACTGCATCACTTGTATAGTCTCCAAGCGCCATACGGGACTACGTCAAGGATTTTTACATTCCATACCGAAAAAATCGACACCGTTTGATACAATACATTGCGACTGTGTTGGTCCATTTACCGTTACCAAAGAAGGCTATCAACATATTCTAATAATTGTAGATGCATTCACAAAATACGTGCAATTGATTCCGTTAAAAACACTAAGTGGACCGGAGACATTACAGGTGTTCAGAGAAAGAATAACATTGTTCGGAACGCCGCGCTTAGTAATTCTAGATAGAGGAACAAACTTCACGTACAAACCAGTGAAGCAGTTTATAGAAAAACATGGGAGCGAGGTGCATTTTATTGCTACGGGAGCCCCGCGAGCCAATGGGCAAGCCGAGCGTTATGTAGCGACTGTGACGAATCTCCTTACCGTGGAAACAAAAAAAAGGGTCAGAATGGTCGAGCAAGTTGGCTAAACTAATGCTTA
>JAQQRO010000089.1:0-12135 GCA_028454255.1 Halictus ligatus
AACGACTTTTATCGTAGAAAATGTTAGAATAACTGTTATTTCTGGTTCCTGATTCAATGAGATGACGACGTATCACTCACCAAGTAGTTTCATAACGTTCCGAAGATCCTAACCAAATTTGGTGCAACAGATGCGTTAGTTTGCAAATTTATTTACAGAAAATACTTCGTTAATATTTTCATTTACTCCAAGAGGAACATCATCTATAAAAAAAAGGCAATGCTAATGAAGCAAACGAGTTAAATAAATCGCGGCATGCTCAGTGAAAAGTGAACCCAAAAGGCAATGCTAATGATGCGAACGGGTTAGAGAAATCCTGCCACGTTCAATGAAAATTTAATCCGAGGAGGCGTTGCTAACGAAGCAAAGTTGATTAAAGTAAGCACGTGACGCGTTCGATGAAAATTCGTTTGGCAGAATTCGGGAGCAAGCACGTTCCTTCGGCAACGGTGGGGACTCGCCCGCAAAGGATTAAGCGTCTCCGCATAGTGATTGTCACCTACTTGGCAAAACGTCGCCAGACGTAGCAGGCGTTAGAGTCGGCTGCTACGCTACTCGCGTTACTCGCGCTAGGAGCATTATTCATGGCAGCCGGGCACCGTTTCTTCTCCATGTCAGCGTAATACCAGAGCAGTTGGTTCAGACCTGTCGAGAAAACATCGTGCAAGTCGAATCGAGTTCTGCCCCCGTTCAGAAATTATTCCACGCGCGAGTAGAGTAGTATTCTAATCGTTTTACCGCAGGAGAATGCGAACAGCACCAGCACGTAGAGGAAGAAGAATTTCATAATGTCCATAACCATCCTGGATAGAGAGACTTGAAGAGGGCCGAGGTGCGGATTCACCGAGAAAATGTAGACGAGTTTCAATGAGCTGCAAAAGTAAAAGAGACCTTATAGCGCGTCCCTGTTCAATTACGCTTAAACCGCGTTCGCTCTTGTCTGCGTGCGCGAGGCACGAACGGCGGTCCGCGCTTTTAAGCACGCCTAAATTAACGCTGCAAGGGGAAACCCCTAATTATCCGCGGGAGGAGTTCACGCGGCGCGTAACTGCGTTTCCGTACAGAGAAAATTCGTTATTACTCGTCTAATTAAAACCGAAACGAGCGCTGCTAAAAAAGGAAAACATGCAGGAATGTGTCTTTGACCGAGAACCTTCGAGAAACAATTGCAAATAAGTCATGCATCATTTAATGCAGCGCCCCGTTTTCAAAATACAATTTGTTCTTTCGCGTTAAATTCGAAGTGTGAAGAGTCAGCGTGATGGGGAAATGAATGGAAGCTGATTACAGTGATTTCTCCATATATATGTCGCCAAGGCTTGGATGATAAACGTCGCAGAGATATCCCCACTACCGCGGGATATACCACGTGAGTTGTTGACATATATCGAGAATTCACTGTACATCGTTGAGGGAACCAATTTCATCTTCAATTTTTCAATTGCCGAAATTTTAGACTGGGAGTCAAAATTTTGTTCACTTTGTACATTTGTCAATATGGAAGTCAATTTTTTTTCTTCAACTTCTCAATTTGCCACTGTCACAATTTTTAAACTTCTCAATTTCTGAATTTCTGAATTGGATAGTCAACAGTTTTCCAATTTCTCAACCCCTTCCGCGAGGGGCTATTAAACGAAAGTTTTCACTCCTGCTTGGCTAATTAAACCAGGATGAGGGTGAGGGTGAGGTGTTTTGAGTAGGAGAGAATTTGACAACTTGTTAATGTATTAAACAGAAATAATATTCTTTAATAGAATATATTCTTTGTCTGACAATTGACTTACAACAATCTTGGTTTGCGATATAGATATATCCAGGCTAGAAATAACCATTCGGAAAGTGAACATTAAACTAAAATGTTGTTCTTCATAGCACGTTAACCTTAGGACACAGCACATTATCCTTAGGAGGATAGATCGTGTGTTACGTCTTTTAAATTTTAGGGGCAAATGTTAGCCAAAATAAAAATGGTGTTAACAAGTCAAGCGTTATCAATGTTACACAAAATTTCACCTGCCACGGTAAAATAACTGGGAAACACCTTTCCGAATGATGCCCAGATGAAAAGAGGACATAAGTCGCCTCTGCTAGGTGTATGTACGTAGCTATCATAACCTCAAAATATCGAAACGACCGTATGTGCGCTTTGATTATTATTTCCCAGCTGGGCCATTAGTTTTGCAACTTTTCTCGCATTAATTAAACCCGTGCTAGGTAGTTCTAGTTGAGGGTGAGGTGTTTTGAGTAGTAGAGAATTTGGACAACTTGTTGACAATAATAACTCGTAGTTTAATATAACGACTGTACAAAGATGTGACTTAAATGGGGACTAGCTGAAGACTGGTTGAATACAAACTGAAGACTGACGATTCGCACGCAGAGATGGGTTTTTAAAGGGTTGTGAACTTGGTGGTGGAGGTGGTAAATAGCAGTGGGAGAAATTGGGGGTGAGTGTTCAGAAATTGTCCAGACGCTGTCTTAAATTATTATTTTCTCGTGGCGGAAACTCGCAGAGAAAATAGGACGAGTCCCATCGCTTGGGTTTCACGCGTCTTCGACTATTAGGCTAATTTATTGCCTCTAAGGGTGGTTGAAGTGATCGGGACTCGGAGTCTCAACTCGTCTCAACGCATACAGCTTCAGTTAGAAATTAATCCACAGCATGACATAGTAAAATGACACATTAAAAAATGAACATTCCTCTTCCGAGAGATGCTAAAAGTTAGCAATCCTCCTTCCTCGCTAAAGTCGCTAATTCTCTAAGGAAAAATTGAGAGGAAGCGTATGTGAAGGACAACCTGAAAATATTGGCGGCGGAGAAGAGTCCCTCGGAGATCAGCATAGGGTCCCACGTGTCCCATTGCTCCCTCTGCAACTCAGCTTCCTGTCCTTCGATCTCCTTCTGCACCCTGTAGTAAGCGACGACCCTGAGCGCGACGGTCGCGACGTACAACGAGTTCGTGACGAAGTCGATCACGTTCCACATGTCGTTCACGTACTCTTCGAGCCCCACGTCCCACAACTGCTTCACCTCGGACCAAATCAAGCCGGACACCCAGGCCAGGATGAACCTGCGACACAGAAATAGAGAGAGAGAGGAAACGAAAGGGGAACACTCTCCGGCACGGTTCTCCTCGTCGTCGTCCGTTCGGTTGGTTTGATCGGACTCGACGTCGTTCCCATCACCGTGGAATCGCGTCCCCCGACGTCGGGGTCCTCGAGAAATGCAATTTCGAACCGACGAACGTCTTCGATTCGAGTGGAGAAGAGATCTCGAGCGTATCACCAGGAATGGAAACCTCGCGGAATTGGATCGAGTTTTCACTTTTCAGAAGACGGATCGCTTCTATTTGACTCGTGCCCGGGCTTCGCTGATCGCACCCTCCGGCTGCTTCGGGTCTCTTAGGCGATGACGATGACCCGCGCTGCTTACTTTCGATTATAGTCGGTCCGGAGCACTGTCGAAGCGTCTTCGGCACTGTATCAATTTTCTGGAGCCTGCGGCTGCACGTTTACACCGTGGATGTTCGAGCGAATGATTGGTGAACCAATTCGCATTCGATTAACTCTACCCCGGCTCTTTTTAAAATGTTGAAAATATTTTTCTCGCAGTACTAGAACGTAAAATTGTCAATACCGGACAAGAAGAAAAATATGTTTTAATTTTGTGATAGGAATCATGTAATTGTTTCATCCCCGAAGGGTTGAACAGAAATTAGTTCGATCGATTGAACGTTAAATCAAATTCTAAACCAGGTAACAAAAAGTTTTGACAATCTTATTAGGTGACATTAAATTAATTTTGATGTTCCCAAAAATAATTTTATATCCGAAGAAGGCGTTAGAATGCTAATTGCGCGGACAATCGTTAAAAGTGTCCGTCTTCTGAGACTCGATCAAACGGAAATGAATGTTTAGAAAGAATCGATTATTAACAAGTTATTTTATAAAATCGTTCGATGATGGGAACGACTTTCAACTCGTCACGCTGGAATCGTCATTGTCACTCGACAGTAAGTAAGTTCAGCGTTCTCTCGAACCTACAGTTGGAAAGTTAGGGATCCTCGAACCGACAGTAAACGAACCTCCCCAACAAATCAACCTAAACAATCTCAACCAACAAAACAACACAGTAAACGAATCTCCCCAACAAATCAACCTGAACAATCTCAACGAACAAAACAATGCAGCCACTAAAAATGCCCAAGTGCGAAGTACCAGCAGAATTGTTCTAAATAAAAATGTTAACGGTTCTTCACGAAGAGTACACGAGTGGTTCTTCGGAGGACAATTCACGCGAGCAAAAATTCGTGCAGCCCATTAGAAGTTCCATCAGCCGCGAAACAAGATAAACTCTTTATTATAAACTGCATCATCGAACATCACTGCGCAATGTAAACAGGAAAAATCGACGAAGTCAAAATTGTTCACGGACGCCACACGGTTCGTGTTTATTTGTATTTATCGCCGGGGGGAACTCTCTTTTCACTGTGTGTTCAATAGGACAGAGAGATTTATATCGACTTGGGGGAGTTTCGGGGACAGACTACTTTTCAATCGTCTTCCGCCGTTTCTCGGCAAAACATGTTTACTGCGGTTCTACCAGCCTTTTGGGATCGTTGAATGAAGCGATTCCGCGACGTTGCTTTTGTGGGGGCCTTGGCAAAATTTTGGGAGACAGTATAGACTACAGTCGTGCCAAATCAATTGCTGTTACTTGCTTGGTACATTTATTTAGTAATGGTTCGAGGATCCCTCGTGTTTCTCTTATGAATTCATTTCTAACCTCTTAACACATTGTTGACCGGCAATTTTACCCAGGAGCTGTCTAATGTGTGAGATTTAATCCGCCACTGTATATATTATTTCATGTAATATTATTCTGTATATATGTTCATGTTATTGATAAAACGAACGTCGAAACAGGACGATAAAAGGACGAGCAGTTTCGTCAGGTCCGACACCAGATAAAACCAGATATTATTTCGTAATTAAATGTAGAACTAAAACTATCTGAATAAACTTCGATAAACTTTATTTATACATAATGCATTCAAGTAAAACTTTAGACGTATCTTTTATATAACTTTTTATATCGTTGATATCGTTCGTATCGGAAAAAAGCTCTATACAGACGTAGCAAAGACATGTGCAAACACGGTGGTGTGCATTTTTAATTGATTGCTTGCTTATTTGAGAACGTAAAATGTCTAGCAAAAAGACACAGCGTAACATAACCTTACAGTGAAGGTCCGACATGGTTTGAAATCCATATACGTATGCAAGGGTCAAAATTCAGACAAACTGCAGCTTCAATATTGCAATGAGCAGTTCAGAAGTGGTCAATTGTGTTTCCAAAAAGTCCAATCTACGTCTGTATGGAGCCGAAATTGCGAATTTCTACCTCATCCTGGAGTAATTTGTAATATTCGGCAGAAAACTCGCTTTCTGAAGCAAGTATGACGTCACAAGATGGCCGCCGCTAAGAGATTCTCTTAATTTCGAGAGATTTAGTGTTCGTATCGAAAGAGAGACTCTATACAGACGTAGCAAAGACATGTACAAACACGGTGGTGTGCATTTTTAATGGATTACTTGCTTATTTAAGACGTAAAATGTCTAGAAAAAAAGGCAAAATTGCCGGCCCCCTTAAGAGGTTAGTGAACGTTCTAAAATTTATGTTCGTGGCGAGCTTTCAACGCACAAAATATATCTGTTCTGTCGGAAGAAGATGTTTTCAAGAAACGTACGTAATGAAAGGCTGAGATCTGTGATCCCCTTCAGGTTTTTCTCCCGCGGGGTAGGGAAGGGGTTGAAAATATTGTCTTACCACTCGACGATCGTTGGCGCTGCACCCCTCTTCGTCGGCGCCGGCTCGTGCTCCACAACATCATGTCCCATCCAGTTGCCAATCACGCTCTCTATCCTTTGACTAGCTAGAATCAACATGACTGTGGACAGAACGCGTCACCGTTAGCTCTCGTCGACAGCCACTGCTATATATCTTGCTCATTACCGAGCTGTCTTAATAGCTATTAATATTTACTCTTTTCGAGTTCGTTCCCGAACTGATTAACCCTCCTCCCCCCACCCCCTCTTGACGACAAATCCTTGTAAACGAGTGATTAGGCTCGTTAGTAAACTACTCACTACTTAAGCGAACAGAATTTGTCACTTGTTTAAAATACTTCTACGGTAATTTAATTCGAACTCAAAATTTAGTCTCGATGGTCCTAATAAATTAAAAAACGATACGATACGATATTTAATACGATATTTACGATTTTATTATTTTACGATATTATTTACGATATTCTTAAATTTATTTAATTCCTTTCCAGTGAACCTATCAGTTTTTTAAAATCTGTACTCATTGTGGAGTCATTTGTGCCTGTATTAAATTGATTTAGGGCACAGTGTTGCTCCCATACTACTCCGAAAAATTCCACAAAATTAATGGACGGAGCAGGTCCGCGTTAAACAATCAGACTGTAGATTTGATGCATTTATGCAAAAAATGAGTAGATCAAATGCAAAACAGTCAAAACGTTTGAAGAATTGCTGTTGTATTGTTTTGAACGCTCTAAAATTCTTCAGGAAAGAAATAATTGTGTGTGCAGCTCCTACATCTTCCAATCGATACAAGCAATTTTTATTTTGCATAAAGATCCGCAGTCCGATTACTATATATGCAAGAATATTTCATTAGTTCGAAGCTAAGGATTTAAATATTTTAAGAATAGAAACAGCGTTCTATAGTATCTGTTAGCGTTACTGAATCCTTCAGCCGACGCCAGGGTTAACCTAATATTCTTCTCGTCGTTATTAAAGCAAGATGGCGTCCAATTTGAGAAGGGTCTCGACAAACGAAAAGCAAATGGAGTGACGGCGGACCGAAATGAAGAAGAACGAAACTTTTCAAGTTGGCACAAAGTGTCCATATTTAAGTTCACCAAAGCGCATCGGGGGGGATGCGTTCCGCGCTGCATGTTGATACACGCTGGCGAGTTTCAGTGACCTCGAAGGGTGGTTTTCCCAGATGCACCGGAGTGTACAATATCCCGCGAGACACGGGTCTTTCGTGCAACTTCGTTACTATTTTTCTCGCGTGAAATTCAGCATCTGTCGCCGCCGTTCGCTTTGAAAGCACCAATGGAATAATAATAAATCCAATTAAGCTTCCCTATGGCCCGTGGCTGTCAAAAAGTTGCGGCGACTTCCAAAGCTGCGAAAACAATAAGTCTCCGTGGCATTATTTTTTTCTCTTTCTTCCTCAATTCACACACAGCGTTCAACTGTTCTGTTCAAGTTCTGTGTTTTTGTATCTTCAACTCTTAAATTTGTTCATTTACAATTATAATTTCAAGGGAGCATCGACACTCGAATGTTTACAATTGTTCTAAACTATTACATTATTACATGATCAAGGACTACGACTTCTTGAATTGGATTCAACGCAATATTAAATCATTCCATGAAAATTTCTCGAATTTTCTCCACCCACTTTACGATTCTGATTTGCACTACTTTTCCCGCTGAATTCTTGTACAGTAATTGGTTAATCTTATTTTACCGAATTCTAAAATTTCCTTGGACTAAAAACGGCTTCGAATGCGAGTCTCTTATCGGGTAAACCCACTTATTTTCTCAATTAAGACACACCTACAATATTTTTCATCGCACTTGTGGATTTTCTCGGAAATCCTTCGGAGACTTGTTCTCAATCCCGTTTTTTATCGTTTCGAAAAATGATCGTAGGCCGAGAATAAAAACTCGGAAATGTCGACAGTGCGATTCTGGTCCGCACCGACGGATGAATGATACGAAAGGAAAAGGCCGCGTTTACATTCCAACCGCATTTCGCCGGCAAGTTTATCGAATTCGTCCGGCCTCGTTTCCTGCGACGTATTTTACCTTTCGGCACGTCGGTGAGTCAAACAGCGCGGGGTCTCGTGCTCTAAACAGTTTACAAATACCTCTCACTGGTGGCGGGGTTTACGAATACCTTTCTCCCGCTACCAATAATAGCCGGGGCCCGCGGCAACGCTTTAAATTTGAGTCAACCGGCCGCCATTACCGCCGGCACGGTAAACATGTCAAACGCGGCTGCGAGCAGAAACGTCCTCGAACAACCGGCTCTCTTTCATCGGATCCGTCGATCGAATCCTATGAACGGAATTACCCGGCTTCCCGCACGCGCCCCGCGTTTTCTATTACGAGCTGTCGTTGCAGTTTTTTGCAGTTTTTATCGCGGTTCGATTGGTCGATTTCACGGGAACGCTGCGGGACCGTCGACGGGGGAGCGAGTCCGGAAAATTGTTCTAGGATTGATCCTTTTTTGCAAACTCTAGGGCGGTAACCCATCTTTATCATGCACCGCGATGTACGTTGCTTAACCTGTAATATCACACAACAAACCACACCTCGCCGCACTCACTCACTGCACCGTTTTGTTCTCGGATGGAAAGTTTGACAAATCTTTGGAAAGCGACTTCTTTATCAAGTATAAGGTCCTGGTAATGTATCTTGAAAGTCTAAACCTGATTCTGTTGTAATTTACAAGGCTAGGATAAAGAGACTTTTTTCAAACTTTGTTCTATCGACGGAAGTGACACGTTTGTTTGTAGTAAAAACGTTGATTTTTTAGTGATTGTCATTTAGAGGTAATTCGATGTTTCGTAAAGTGTTTCGTTGAAACACTAGAGAATTTAATATGAAAATTAAATGTTATCCAGTCTCTGAACAAAAATAATCCATTTATGTACAGTGGGGTTCTAAAGAGGACCCTCGGAAATCACAATGTATGTTGGACAATTATCGACATTTTTCAATTAAAAAATTATGAGTATTACTTGAAAGTATACTCGTTCCGACCCAACAAGATTTATCGCGAAAGCTTTTCCAGTTTGTTTAATAAAAATTCACAAAGATGACGTACATTCCACTTTCTGATTGACTATGTATGCAGCTCTTTAATTGGACTTCTCTAAAAAGCACCTTCGGGAATAACAATGTATCTTGGAAAATTATCGACATTTTTCAAATAAAAAATTGTGAGTATTACTCAAAACTATACTCGTTCCGACCCAATAAGATTTATCGTGAAAACTTTTCCAGTTTGTTTAATAAAAATTCCCAAAGATGACATACATTCCACTTTCTGATTGACAATGTATGCAGCTCTGTAATTCGACTTCTCTGAAAAAGGACTTTCGGGAGAAACAGTGTATCTTGGACAATTATCGATATTTTTTAATTAAAAAATTATGAGTATTACTCAAAACTATACTCGTTCTGACCCAACAAGATTTATCGTGAAAGTTTTTCCAGTTTTCTTAATAAAAATTCCCAAAGATGACATACATTCTACTTTCTGATTGACAATGCCCAACGGTACCGGTTTACTTTCTACTTTCTTTAATTCGACATGTCTAAAAAGGATCTCCTGAGAAGTCAATGTATCTCCAGGAATTGTCAATATTTTCCAATGACAGAAATGTAAGGGCTACTTGACAATCTACTCTTTTCAACCCAAAAATTCCCAACAATGAGCATCTTAAAGAAAACCTATCGCGTGAATATCTGCGATTAAAAAGAAGCCACTATACTTTATGAACAAATAGAGGCATACAGAGATATTACGACGTAAATAGAAGCATCTACAAAATTCAGCGGAGAGAACAAACGTCTATTTACCTAGTTAAACAGATCCCGTGAAAATGATCCACTGAAACGGCCCAAGTTCACGGACTGTAGCTTAAAATCTCAATTTCTGGATCGCGTGACACGCCGCACGGTTAGACTACTTAATGATAAATGGGTAGACGGAATCCCAGAGCAAAGAAGAACAAACGCGAGAGCGGGTCCAGCCTCGCTTTCTGAAAATCTCGAAATCCTTCGAAACGGATTCCGGGATCCGCGGTCCGACGGAATGGTTGCGGGCAATTTCCAGGCAGATTAGCGGCGTCAAATCGAGGCAACGTCTACGATCGCTGGCGTAAAACGTGGTTCCCGACGTCTACACGAGCACGGCCGCGTTTCGGAGCCTTCGGGATTAACCGGGCTTGTTCCCGAATAATCTCCTGAAATTCTGCGCGTCCTCGAGGAGCGGCATTACCTCCGCGAGCCGCGTAACTCGCTGCCTCAAAATATCGTTAGTCTAACTTCCGGGTCAATTACGCTTTTCGAGGATGTCGTGAGCCGCGGGGGGTTCGCTGGCAACTCCTTTCAGTGATGTTCACGAGGCCGTTCGCGAGGGATGTCGATCGCAAGGCCGAGTTTCCAGTTAGCGCGGCGCGGCGGAGGGATAAAGAGGTGTTGTCGGTCGAGGAGCACGGTGAATATCATATTCGCGAATTTTTATCTCGAAAACTGGCAGAGCTTTCGCGATGAATCTTCTTGCGGCTGAGAGATAGTAATCTGAAGTAGTACTCCTAATTTTGTCATTGAAAAATCTTTACAGCTGTCGAAGATGTAGCAACTTTTCTGGAGGTCCTTTCTAGGACCTGGAGCTCGTTGTTGGTCGGTAAGTAGAATGAACGTCATCTTTGGGAATTTATCATTCGAACATTAGCAAATTTTTCGGGATAAACCTTGTCGGGTCTGAAAGTGTAGATTTCAAAGTAATAGTCGAATTTTTTTCATTGGAAAATGTTAGCAATTGTCGGAGGTACATTGATTTTCCAGAAGGTCGTTTTTGAACGGGAAGAAAGGGATGTCTACGCTGCACATCGGAAAGGCTGTCATCTTTAGAAATTTTTTATTCGAACATTAGCAAATTTTTCGGGCTAAATCTTCCTGGGTCTGAACAACTACTGTATCCGACAGGTCTGATATTTTTTTCATTGAAAAATATTGCTCGTTGTCGGAGCTACATTGTTATTCCCGCGGGTCCTTTTTGTTCGAGGTGCGTCTTTCATAAATCGATTGTTTGAGTACGGAGATTTGAAAGAGTTTAATTTTCATGTTAATTCTTTTAATCTTCGAACGGAATTAATCTTAAATTAATAAGCTAAACATTAAACTTTTAATCTTCATGAACCGTCTAATTACGTTGACGTCCTTAACGTTTAAAACGGACGACTTGTCATGCAAGCGGAGAGGAGATCAGAGTAAAGGGATTAAATAAGCTAGTGGAAAAATCGATTCAGAAGCGAGAGAAAGAGAGAGAAAGAGAGAGAGAGCGAGAGAGAGAGTAGGGGGAGTGGGGAATTGCGTGGGCAGATTCGATACTCACAGAGAAAAGTGAAGTAGGATGCCGAGTGACAGATGAACTTGATGAACGGTTTCCTCATGGTCTGCCCGATGACGCTGTGAGGCGCGATGATGTACGCCGCGCTGAAGAACGGGAAGAGGACACCGATCCTGACGATGTCCACCGCCTGCAGGACCATGTTTTTCCGACGGAAACCCGGCAAGCCCTCGTACCAAATCGACGCGAGGAGCTGCTGCACGTTAGGATGCGCCACGAACTGGAAAACCGAAAGATAATCTAATATCAGTCGACAGTTTCCGGTCATGTCACCGGCGAATTCGACTTGTTACGGTTTAATCCGGGAGTCACCACCGGCAGCGAGACTACCGAACTCCTTCAAGATCCACGCTAACGCGATCAAGCCAATATTCTGTGTATGTCTTCGACCACCGAGCTATTTGATTCCCCGAGGAACGATTCGATTGAACTTTCGAATACGGGATTCCTTTCGCCCGCCAGGAAATCAAATATTTAGCGGTTGCCGGGAACGGAAACGAACAGTGTACACGGAGATTGACGGCCATCGCTCGAAGGCGTTCCGACAGGTTTTCGAGGAGTTTGAAACGCGTTTGTGACGTGTTTGGAACACAGGTGTTGTTGGTGGTCTTCGTGATCGTCTTTCTTCAGCATTTTCTGGCTGAGTATTTTCGGAAGTGTTTCGTGTCTGTGGCTTTTCTGGAGATTGTTGTTTTCGAACTGTTCTGTGTTATTTAATTGGCGATTTTTGTTGGTCGTCTTCCGAGGGATGGATCTTTCATGACGGACGCTTTGTGTTCTTTTGTTGGTGATTTTTCTAGGGATGGATTTCTTAGGAATAGTTACAGATGAATTCCATATTTTTGGATTATTTTGTGTTCTTTGGTTAGCGATTTTTGTCGGTG
>JAQQRO010000090.1:0-12122 GCA_028454255.1 Halictus ligatus
CCGTTAGGCGCCATCCGGCGTCAGGAGAATCCCCTACTCTAATTTCCAGGGTTGTTTGCATATTTTCGCATACGTGCAGGAATTTTTGTTCGTTCCGGTTCCCCTCCCCCTGTCCTCCCGTCGTTCCCGGTGAAATCGAAACGCGCCGCGCGGCATTATACCTGCGGGCCTTGATCCCTCGCGCGCGCGCGCGCACACGCGCGGCTGACATTCGCACGCAGAGAGGAAGAACATGTTCTCCTTTAGGGGGGCGCATCCTAAGCCCCTGGCTAAAAGAATCGGTTGGCGGGGGGGGGGGAAATGTTCTGGCCAGAAGCAGAATTCAGGGGATAGGGGCGGGGGAGAAACATATGTGCTCTCGGCGCGAGAAACGGGGGTGGTTTTGACAGAGGAAATGCTCGAAAATTCTTGGATCGAAATTACGCTCGTGGTGACGTACCTTCGATAGATCCTTCGTTAACTGTTAACCCTTTGCACTCGAGTGGTGACAAAAAATAAATATTCGTTACATTACAAAATTTGTATTTGATAGATCACCAAACATTTCAATATTATATCGGATCAGTTCGATTAAAATAAAAATTTTCCGAGACGGAATAAAAATTTAGTTTTAAAAATTGCTGTATCGTTATTCAATATATTTTTTACACGATTAAATTCAGTATTGACATTTCAGTATTGCACGAGTAAATTGCACCATTTTCGTATGTATAACACGAAGAAAAAAATATATATATAGAAGGGAAATATTCTAGATCGGAAGAAATGTTTCGTTTCGGAGTTAAAATAGCTTCGAGTGCAAAGGGTTAATATTTTATAAAATCTTAAGGGATCGTAAGCGAATTAGACTCGCATATTTAATACAAGACACGAAACGACTTGTACGGTTGACACTAGGTTTCCGGGACCCGTCAAAATTACGGAACCTAATAATTTTAATCCACAATTATTGAGATTCTAAAGATACATCCATAAGTTAACATTCAAAAAATTGCTTTCTTCAGGTATGTGCTGTTAAAGAAGAAATGGCTAAGGGCGGGGCTCGTTCTTGTCATTTTTATAAAGTAATATGAAATAGTCGCTTTTAGTGCCGCGTGAGCCTAGTGTCAATATCGTGCACTTAAGTCGGTAAAGTAAAATATTTTTTTAAGCAAAATTGTATCCTTCGTTCAAGAAAGTGAAAATACGCGGACACACCCTAATGTTGTAAAATACAGTTAGCTCAATCCTGTCGCAAAACGCTTTGAGATAACGGCGCTGGCGTAACGAGGATTTCAGCGGTTTTAATTGTTCCCGGCCAGACGGCATATGGTTCGAATAGCAACGCTCAATGTCTTCACGATCATCTTCACACGGTAACTGGTACACCATGCGGCAGTAATTCCCGATATACGACCGCGGTCGGGGTAGTTTCGCTTCCGTTAATTCACTGCGGCGCAATTTCGTCCCTTGAAACCCTTGCACGGATTTTTGATCCAGTTTTACGGCTCCGTCCTGCCGGTCTCACAATTGATTCGTAATCCTCCAAGATTTAACGACCTCTCCACCCTCCCCCCCCGGCCATCTTGTTTCGCGCGTAACGCGTTTAGAACCTCATTTTTCATTCGAGAAGAGAGACTACGTCGCGACACGTGCCCGGTCCGGTCGACAATCTTGTTATTTGTCCGTCCGACAGACGCGCACCGTCACCGGGGGCTGCGTTACAGAGAGGGTAGTGTTTTCCGAGCAGTCGGGGGTCGTCGACAGTGGAAAAAAAAATCAATTTGTCCTAACGCGACATCCTTTGAGATCACTTAGCAGAAATTTCGCGAGACGCACGAGATCCCCCCTGCGAACCCCGTGTGTCCCCTCCCCTCTTTTTCGCCTTAATGGGTCGCGAGAGGAGGGTGCAGCGTCGGTTTCGTCGAGTGCCACGGGGAACCTCGGAACCGGCTAATGTCTTTGTCATGTTGACTGTCGACAAATCGCCCTTTGAACAGTTCACCGTTAGCCCTTCAGGTTCATATCCAGGGGCTTGCTGACGCATCCCCCACCCCGTTTACCTTTCCCGCTTTCCGCTTACGTCACTCTCCGGATACACCCCGAGCCTAACCGGTGGCCCGACTGAAAGTGGCTCGGAGACAGATATATCAGCCGCGCCGGAAGCTACTCACGCTTCTGTCTTACAATTCTAGAAAACTTTCGAATATTTTCCTGAAATCCTACTCCTCCCTCCACTTTCTCTACACCGACGAGGGTTCGTCCATTTTCAAACTGCCTGTGACCAAATTAATTCGAGAATTCGTTATTTAGAAATTCTTGCCTTTTTCGGCATAATTGGATAAAGAACGAGAGTCTTACACTTACGACAAGGAATATTAATGTAATACGGTGTGTCATAATAATTTTGGGACACCGTGTCGCATTTCCTTGGGAGGGGTGATTCCCGAGGTCATTCGAAGCAATTTTTTCCTTTGCGAAAATATTCTCCGCGGCTTCGTTAACGAGTTATCAGCGAAAAACGCGGACCAATCGGAGCGCGGGTATGCCGAGCGGATCGCCAATCGCCGACAGGTGGCGCTGAGCGCGGCGTCGGCATTGGCCGAGCCGGAATCCGTACGCTGTAGCCGCGCTCCGATTGGCCCGTGTTTTTCGCTGATAACTCGTTAACGAAGCCGCGGAGAACATTTCGGCAAAGGAAAAAGTTACTTTAAATGACCCGAGGAATCATTTGTTTCACAGGAGTATGACATTTAACGGGACACCTTGTACAGTTACGATAAGTCAATAAGGAATTGATAAAATATTGAAACTGTAACGTATCAGTGAGCGAACAGCAAGACGATTGAACGAAATTGAGGATTTTATTTTTCGAACGTGTTTTAAACGAAATTCCGGATATACACGTATCCAGCAACGGAATTACAACTCGGTTGTTCTCGAAAATAGGAAAAAATTGCGGAGGCAAGTTTTACACGGTTTACGAAGCTGCATCATTCCCTAATGCGGCTTTTTACGGGAAGTGCATCGGTGCAGCTGCGAAGTGCAATCGCGCTCGTTTCGCGAACGCTGTTCTGATCTTTTTTCCGGTATAAATCGGTTCCTCATGCTGTTTCAAATGAAAAAAAAAAAACGAAAAACAAACAAACGGTAGCAATCGCGAATGACTCGCTACTCTTCAAAATATTTAGGTATCGTTTTCCAGCGAGTACAATCAACGTTCGAACGCTCCGCCATTGCGGTGATGAAGAGAAACACTTTAGTTCCCATTCGCTTTGCAACTCCCGCGATGCATTTCTGTAAAACGCTGCGTTGCAGGATACAATGTTCTTCTTTTATTTTCAATAACAACCGGTTGAGAATTTCGCCCAGCTGCTGTGCACACCATGCGTATCCAGCGAAACACAATATTCATATTAATCGAAAGCGTGACGCAAGAGTTGAGAGAAAAGTTATTTGTCGTATGCAATATTGTGTCGCAACATTCGTATGAAAATTTAAAAAAAGACGGACAATTCGGGTTTTGAGGTTATACCTCCGATTCGACTTCTGCGAGATTAGCATGATTCCTTGATTATAAGACTGCCGGTGTGCGTGCGCGTCTCTCTGTGTGTATTGACACGTAAACTCCGATAAAATTTAGCGCCGCACGTATATTTTTATGAACACGGTGGAACAGCTGGTAAAGGAAATAAAATTATACCCACTTCTTCTTTTTATAAGTCGGCGTCAGAATGGCGGAGTGCCCATAAAGATCCGCAGTCTAACGATCACGTAAGGCGCGTAGCACCATCAATTTTTTTCTTCTAATCTGACACTTTTAATTCTTCCCAACTTCTAACGTGACACTTTTAATTCTTCTCAACTTCTAACTCGTTCGACGAGGATATTTATTAGTAGCCGAACGAAGAAATCTGGGATCTCCTCCAATTCAATGGTCCGACGCGTCTGATCACGGTTAACCAATTCTACTGGCCGCGTGTACCGAAGCACGTCGCGCAACTTCCGTTCTAAGAACATTAAGAGAAAATTAAAACAGTTAAAGCGACGTTAAAAATGCAATAAGAGAAGAATTAATACGGCGTACGAGATATTCCTTGATTGCGTTCTCTACTTATCGCGATATTCTCGCGTAACCGTATTTTCAGACTACAAAAAAAAAATGTCAAATATAATTACGCGGAAATCGCAGCGCAGCAATCTCTGCACAGCATTGTGCAACTTGCGTCTGTCTCCACGTAAAATCGTTGTTTTAGGGATTTCCTCTGTTCGCATGAAATTCAACGCTTCCACTGCCAGGTCGCTCACATTTTGGTGACAGAATTATTTAAAAACGGATTTTTGCAGACAGCGTTCGAGGAAATATTGTTGGAGACGTAGGAGGTCCGAACGAGTAATAATCAGCACCAGAAATCGTAACATCTGAATTTTAGTGTTTTACCAAATAAATTGTCCCGATTTTACCAAATAAATTGTCCCGATTTTACCAAATAAATTGTCCCGATCTTACCCAAAATTTTGTGGACGCTGTTTCACCGGGTCGTGCCGGTTTTTTAACGTCCAGTATCGCCGTAGAGCATGATCAGTCTCGACGGATAACGGTCGAGAATGTTCGTCTGTTTCGCGTAACGATATCGAGCAGAAAATATGAAAGCAGCGTCTGATCGGACACAAAGCCGGACGGGGATATTTGGTAGAATCGGATTTACCATTCTTACCGCGATCACGGCCACGAATCATTACCCTATTTCACTCTACCAAGGACACGATGGTATCTAAAATAATCCCGGGGGACAAAATGGCTTGGTTCCCGGGTCGGTAGCAATCGCCTGGCTTCGGAATTCAGGGCGAGCGCAAGGGAGGATGGCCCATTTCACGGGTTTTAAACACCCTGGCTGCCGGAACGACGAAAAAACTCCGGATCCAGTTCCTCCCATTGGCCTTCTGCTGATTTCCTGGGTGAAGGACCCGTGGAACGGTCGCAGCAGTTGCGTTCGATACTGCTACGTTCACCGGGTACACTTGCACGCTGCGTAAGAATCGCGAATTATCGGGCTGCGGGGGAGAAAAAAAAATAAAACAGTTCGCATAAATTGTCCGGAGCTTTCGTGAAAGGGTGTGACGCGTGAATTTAAATTATCTAATTGTTTCGCGGACTGTAGCACTTTGCTTGATTGACTGTACACTTTGTGTAGCGCAAAGAAATATGATTAAAACTCGACGGTAGAACTACAGTGACGTAATATTGGTGGTACAGCAGTGGAGGGGGTGATTCTACATGAACAAATGAATCGACAAAAAGCAATAACATTTTTTCGTATGACGTCTCGTTTTCGAGAAAATCGAGTTTAAAATCCGCCGGTTTCGAGCGCTTTCTATAGTGTATGCAGGAAGTAGATTTGGTTGGCCATGATCAGACACATCCCGCGTGTTCGTCGAATTTTCAAACTGGATCTTCTCGAATGAAAAAGATTCATTTTCGACTTATTTTTTCTCGTGTAGAATCATCCCCTCCGTATCATCAATACCGGGACACCCTGTATACAGGGTGTACGCGTTGTTACTAGCAGGCGCTGTTCAGAGAGAAAAATCAAAGTGAAAACAGTAACACTGTTTCTCTCGCAAGCAACGCAATAGCGTGTGTAATTATTTTATTTGCACTATTTTTTGGAGATTAAGGTGACCTTCAATTTTGTAAATGGAGGGCTGGGCAAGGTCATAGAAGGTCAGAAATAGAAGAAATATTTTGAATATTTCTTGAGCATTACGTTCACAACATTTCCACGTGAAAGGATTTTCGTGCAATTATTTCTAGGGTTTCATATAAATCCTCGAACCAAATAAAACTATATATGTATATGTTAGCAGAGGGTAAATTGAAAATTTTATTCCGGTTTTTAGCGGGTATTGCGCGCATTGAATCCTCGGTGTTTGCGATTTTGTGATTGTTTGTCTCGTTTTTATCGAGGAGACTGCTAATCGAATCGACTAAACTCCCGATTATGTTAGCCGAGAGGTGGATGTAGAATATTTATTTCTCCCGGTAGCCGTTTCCAGTCGACTTGCCCCGCCGTTGATTTATGAGATGCATATTCAGCTTGATCCTGCCCGCGGATTAATTCAGTTTGGCGCCTTCCGTGCGACGCTATTATGAAAATTCGCGCGCGCAACCCCGTCACGTCGATTCGATTTATGTAATCCCGCTGTTATTGCATACAATTCGGCGATCGCGCGTCGCCCCGTTGAACCGTCCGGGGATCGATAGCCGCCCCGAAAACAGTCCGAGTGGCCCGAGATCGCGATCGCTATCTCGAGTGATTAACAGTTTCAAGTTGTCGGGAAGAGTAATCGCGGTCGTTGGTAACGCCGCCGCGAGCGAAACCGCAGGGATTGCCTGCGTTTTAAACGCGGATGAAGATCTCAGCCACGAGGATCTCGGGTGATCGCGTTTGATCGACGAGACACGAAAAATCGGAATCCCTATCAAGCGCAACGGAGGATCCATGTGCGTTTCTATTAACCGAAATTACTTTTGGGAACGATTTTATGGCAACGTGAGTTCGCAAATGACAAGTAGATTTAATTATGAAAATATTACTGTTGGTGATATGTGTTTATTATAAATGTCACAGAGTCTGGAAGACGCAGTAAAATTTGCGAACATTTGTACGAAATGTTATCAGGAACCTCATTTTGTTATTATGCATGTGAAGTAATATAAAATATAATGTACATATAGTGTCCTTTCAGTCTCCGAACGTTCAAACGTATTGTTTTAAACAGTATATTTATTTGTTTGCTTATATGAAATAGTGGTTAACTATCTGCGGACATGAAAGCTAGCTCTGGTCGATATTCTGCGGCTCTCTCACATGACTACGTTACTTTGCGTAAAAAACAAAAAAGAAAAAGATATAACAACTTTGCAACTTAAGGCGTACTCTTATCTCTAATGGTTTCCCAGATAGCCTCGGGGGAGTAATTCTCGAATAGCGATTTTGCTCGTCCTTCTTCTTTTTGCTCATTCTTCTTCTTTTTTGAGCCGTTCCTTGTCCCAAATATTTCAACAACGTAAGAAAAGGGATTGTTCGGTAAGATCCTCTATGAATAAGTTCCGAGATACCGTGGTGAAATTGTTATCCATCTACATAAAAAATATGATCGCTAAACTGCGAAACTTCATGCATTTCTGGAACTTCTTGTGCAAAGCCTGCGGGAACGATTACGTTGACAAACGTGTTAAATACATTTGTACTTTATCGATAGGTATTATAAAAATATTTTGGACTGCGTATTTCGCGCGTTTACGACAAAACCGAGTAGGTGAAATTACAGATAGGAGGAGGGTGAAAAGAATTTCAAAATGTTCACACGTGTCAATAAATTATTTCCAATCTACTAAAATAATTAAAGAAGGAAAGAATTTTCTATTTGACTCCATTTTTTCCAATTGATACAATTTTTATTTTGATCCCCAGTTTAACGAGACTACGACAAAGGCGATTGGATGAAATGGAAAATAATAGAAGACGGAAATAATTTGAAAATGCCAATGTATCGGCCATTTTTAAGAAAGCAATGTTACTCAATATTACTCAAGCAGTAATAAAAGATTAACCGTTGTTCGTATGTGTTATTGAAAAAGTTTGCAGAGCTTTCGAGAGACATCGAAAAGCGAAATTTAAAATCACCAGTTCGAAAGCGTTTACACCATTTTCCTTTCAATTAAGCGTATCGCAGACTCCATTTATGTCTTCTATGGCGCGGGTGCGGGCAGAAATAGATAGTCGGTGCCCCGGTGTGTTCACCAGCTGTAAATTCGATTTCACCGTTAATTCCTCTATCGACGCGACTACGCGTCGACAGTCCAAAAACGACGCCCGTTCCGCGAGATTCAATCGTTCGTTCCATGAAGTATCGTTTCAATCCGACGGTCGATTACGATAATTGAATAGGTCGAATAATTTCGAGCTTCGAATAATTCAATTGTTCGGATGATTTGCGAGTTCGAATGATCCGGCCACCTCGAAGAATCGGGGAGCTCAGATAGTAGTGTTCAGCACGACAAATAATTCGGTAATTCGAATAATTGTACAGCTGGAATATTGTTAATACAAATAATTTAGGATTTGTCGTAATGATTTGCGAATACAGTCTCTACTCGAACATCTAGCCTTTAATCTGTCCCAGAACCCTCCCCGCGGGGTGTCAAGAGGCCCCCACCTTGTGTATCAAAGAATAGCATCTCCTACCCGATAATTGTCCCCGGCCAGACCCGCGTTTCGGACAATTATCGAGTAGACTCTAATTTCGTCAGACACACAGCTTAACACTAGATTTACGGGACTATTGAGATTAACACGGGAATATTGAGATTGTAAAAATGTGTCCATGAGCAATTATTTAACAAATTGATTTCTTTGGGTACACATTATTTAAAAAATTACTACAAACTTTAGTCGATAGATTAAGTAATTTTTATGCTTTGTAAACCTAGTCTAAAGTGCCGTTTCGACGGTCTTCTAAAAGCCGAAAATAAATAATTTAGCCCGATTAATTTCTTGCAATGGCGACGAAGTTTAATCACCCCTGCTGTGGGTTAGAAGCAAAATGATTCAATCCTCCATCGATGTGGCACAGTTATCGAGGAAGGGTTCCGATGGACAGCGTTAAAGTCTACAAAATAAATAATAATAAGCTGAATAAATTTAATTTCAAATCAAATTGCCTAGATCGGGAAATTTCTTTCACGAAATGTGCGTGATCGAATGGCGCCGAGTGGAGACGATGCGACCGATCGGTTTTCGTAATGCGACTGCGAATGTAGCGGACAGCGCTTAAGCTATGGCCGATTTATTAGTATCGGGAGGTCAACGGCTAGCGTTTACTCGATTATCGCATATCGGGCACACGCTGTACCGCGAGGGGAGTTGCTTACGGGCCGAGAGGAAATTTTTGTTTCGCCGTCGAATCGATCGACCGCTCGTGCCGAGGTATTAACGCGATTCAGAAAACTCCTCGCGGGACGTAATTTCTCGCCGATTGTTTCGGAAATACGCGATTCGCGTGTGTTTCCACCTAATCGCGATTCCGGAGTCACGACAACTACCCCCTCGACCTGTTGACCGCGAGAGACCAGAGCTAGCACCACTCTTCACCCTACTTTCATTCTACATTAACTGTTTTTTCGGTGACAGATTGCAAAACCAAATTGTACATTTATTCAATCACTTTATATACCATTTTTTTAAAAAACCATATAATGAGCACCCTAAATTAATCTTTCATCGCGCCATTCGATAGGGTTGCCAGGGAAGACCATCTACGACAAGTTTCAAGCCGGTACCCCCACCGCAAGGGTAGCTGCAGGGTGAACACGATTTTACGAATTATACCCAATTTCTTCCGTTCCGCTTAACAGAAAATTACGAAAAAATTGACGAACGTTCTACCTGATGGCACAGACGACTACGAATTTTTTCAAGCCGGTACCCCTACCGTAAGGGTAGCTACAGGGTGAACACGATTTTACGAATTATACCCAATCTCTTCCGTCCCGCTTAACAGAAAATTACGAAAAAATTGACGAACGTTCTACCTGATGGCATAGACGACTACGAATTTTTTCAAGCCGGTACCCCTACCGCAAGGGTAGCTGCAGGGTGAACACGATTTTACGAATTATACCCAATTTCTTCCGTTTCGCTTAACAGAAAATTACGAAAAAATTGTCGAACGTTCTACCTGATGGCACAGACGACTACGAATTTTTTGGGAATTTTTGGTTGCAAAATCGATTTTTAAGAAGCCGGAAACCTTCGGCAGGCCAACGACAAATAACTCGAATGCGAGCGGTTGATTGTGGGACAGCGGTCCTCGGGGAAAAGGAAACGGAGAACGGAACGGTGAATATTAGAAGGGAGAAGTGAAGTTTTGAAAAATTTTTGCAGGTACGAGTTCGCCGGTAGCCGGCGCAAAACAGTTAAGGAGCTACGAAAGAACCGTGGGAAAAGGTGAATAGAGTTCAAAGAAAATTCCCTGTATTATGTAAACGGTCGTCGAGTCCTCGGAAGAAATTCGCTCGGCTGGTCGATTGAAGTGCCTCGGTCCCGTTCCGCGTCGTTCCCTGTAATATACGTATTGAAATGAGACCATCGAGTGTATTTATATATTTAAATCGAGCCCATTCATTTTTCATAACACGTATAGTTGCGTTGCACCGCGGGGGTGAGGGTGGGGGGGGGGGGGTGGGTCCAGGCTCGTGAATTTTTCAAGTCGTTTCATCGGCCGGTCGATGGAATATTGACGACCTTTAAGTGCCCTTTCCGAGCACTAGGCTCCGCTGTGCGAGCCTATGAGCTTTAAAGGGTCGCTGAACGACCTTTAAGGGCCCTTTTCCAATTTTTGCCTTTTGCTTCGGACAGACTATGTCTCTCTGTGTGCCTGTGTGTGTGCGACCAAACGGAATCTACTTGGTTCCAGAAGTCCACGACTGTGTTTTGCTTGTTCTTGCACTTCGACTTCTCCTGTTTCTCTGTGCGCCCGTCACCGTGCATTAATTATTCATGTTGAACAAATACCTATGCTTCGACGGGAAAAGAATACTTACATTTTCTTGTAAAATTTTGCAGCGGAAACTAGAGGGTGTTTCGTAATACGTGCGATTTACTGGAGGAAGGGATGGGGTATACAAAGTCAATGAAAATAGTTTCTGTAAAAAACGATCTTGTATCGAAGTTGTACCCAATTTTGTGTTTTAACAGTCCGCGCTACCCCCTCTTCGTGAAACATGCTCGAAATGATTATCCTCGATTTGTATTGAAACATCCAAATGGTTTACAAAATATCCAAAAGATACAGAAAGGAAATGTTTATTTTACGTAAAGACCCACAATTTACTTATTAGTTTTGTTAGATTTTGGCGAAAGTTTAATTTTTAATAAATGAAGATAACTGAAGCAGTGTGCAGAAATATGTTTGCACTGTAGAAATATAAAATCATCTAAACTAAGAGTACATTGGTGGCAAAACAAAAAGAGATTTTCCAAGTTTCATTCTTGTTAGATGAAGATAACAGAATCAGTGTGCAGAAATATGTTTGCAGTTTGGAAATATAAATTAAAATCATCTAAACTAAGAGTACATCAGTGGCAGAACAAAAAGAGATTTTCCAAGTTTCATTCTTGTTAGAATCAGTGTGCAGAAATATGTTTGCACTGTAGAAATATAAATTAAAATCATCTAAACAAAGAGTACATCGTTGGCAAAGCGAAAAAGAGATTTCCCATAACAATTGCTTGGAAAATCTATTAGCTCGAATAAATGATAAATGAAATAGAAATAAAAATCGTACGATGCACTTTGGCGGAAAGAGTATCGCCGTAGCGGTTCGCGCAGTGCATATTTTAACGGGCAACATAAAAACTAAATGCAGCAGTAGCATATCAATGGGGCGTAAAAATAAATCGCGGTTTACAAGAGGGTCCGTCGGCGGTTCTCTTTTTGCGGAGGGAATAACTTCGCCGGAGGAGCATAAATATTTGTTAAATGCGAAAACTCTCTGCGACGTGTGAATCTCCATTCAGCGGACCACGGGTTTATGCGCCTCGGTCTCTGACACACGACGACTATAGCTTCATTGATAGTTGTGTTGGCCACGGTCGTTGTTCGTCGCGTCGCGTGACGCCGCGATTTAGATCGATTTAAATACGGAATTATCATCGAGTAGCGTATTTATACCTGTTCGCACGCTCGCCGGCAATTGTACCTTACGTAAAAGCGTTGCTGAAGGGGGTGACTCACCCCTTTGAATGATTCGCGTACGAATCGTGACACGCAACGTGCACGCGCACCGTCGCACACTGTTGGATAAATGTCCGATCAAGCTCACAAGAAATTATACTCCGAGAACGGATATATTTTTCATCGACTCTTCTTCGGGAATGTTTAGACCAGTGGTTCTGAAACGGTTTTCTCCGGCGGCTCACCTATTATTATTATTATTATTATTATTATTATTATTTCTGGTTTGGCTTTTTGCAGTTGGTAAGATGCATTAGTAAAGTCGCAAACTGTTGGACAAAAAAATTAAACTCCGAGAACCTGATATATTTTTCATTGACTCTTCTTCGGGAATGTTTAGA
>JAQQRO010000091.1:0-12073 GCA_028454255.1 Halictus ligatus
CTGTCCTATTAAATATAAACCGAGAATCCGAGGACCTTTGCAACTTTTTAAACTGCCCTGACCCAAAGCCTGCCTACCCCCAATCTCAGAACTTGCGGGAGAACTTGCTATACGTGTACAGATTCAAATCATGCCGGCCCCCTTAAGGGCTCGACAGTGATCGAGTGTCTGTCCATAAGTGTGCAGAGTTCCAACTATAAACCGGTGACACCGGGGTTGTGCACCCAGCTTCTCAGTTGCATTTCCATCGCTTGCACTTGCAGCTACCTTCAGCGACGCCAGATTAAGACTCGTCCCCCCACTCCAGCTACGGCGCTGTTCCCCCACGCTCGCGGCACGGGTCACGTGACGCGTTACGTGTCCGTCGCGCATTCGTCGGAGCGTCACGTGACCGATCCGGTACTGGAGGGGGTAACTGTTTCCCCCTCCGATTCGATTCCGTCGATCTGGCGACTCCGCGTCCTCTGCGTGATTTCTTCCAGAAGAATGAGACGGAACGTCACGGCCGCGATAAAATCGCGAGTGGATTGGCGGAATTCCCGACACAATGAGACGATAACGATGCTCGTAAACCGCTCGGTCGCAGTGTGCGCAGCGCGTGCAGCAAGTGCAGGCCCGTGGTCGCGAGAGCGTTATTTCCGTCCCGTCGATCGTAAGATTCGAGTCGACCGGTGACATCGCCACGGGCTTTTCTCCATTTTAGGCGGTCCCAGGGCCGTGTCACCCGGTTGCCGATCGAATCGTCGAACGCAGACCGTGAACTTACCCCGTTCAATATCGTCGCGACACTTTCGGATTCGATTTAAATTCAATCCGGTCAATTTACCGGCGGCTCTCGGTATTGGCGCGTTTACGCGCTCGCGCACGCACGCACGCACGCACGCACTCGCGCGCGAATATATTATCGCCTATCTGCGGGCAACATCTCTCCGGGTACGAACCGGCAAACGAGTTTTCGCATCGAGCACCGTGACACACGGTGTTAAGAGATACCGGTGATCTCTCGAGGTTCGGAGAAAGTCGTAAAAAGACAAAGAAAGTGGGTTACGACGTACACGCTCGCTTTTACAATGGGAGCCACCGCGCACAGGCGCGTCGGGGGCTGTTGCTTTTAATAACTCGGAGCGACAATGCCCCGCGCCTACCGGGTCCCCGACGCTGAAAGGGGATTCGAGAGGACACTCGAGGCACCAGGAAGCTGCCGGGGGTCCGCCATTAATTGATCAAAGTGGTCCTCGTAACTTCGCGCCATGGACGTAAAACGCTTCTTCTTCTTCTTCCTCTTTTTTTCGGAAATTGTATGGAGTGTTAATGAACACCGACACTCGTCCAGGCAAGTCGGGATCCGTCGGCTCGCTTCGGTACGAACGGAGGGTGGGGGAGAATAAAATTCACGCTACGAAACAAATTTATATTTCCGCTGGACGATTCGAAAGAGGTTTCCCCACGCCTTCGGACACGTTCCAGACGAATTGAATATGAGAACAACGGTTTACCGATGTAAAAGTTTACGGATGTTTATGCGCTTAAATCCGCGAACATAGGTGAAGATGTGATGTGGGCTTGATGGGAATTTGACCAACCTCGTTTCTACGAACCTTGACAAAATTTTCGGTATCACGTATGTCTGGTGCAAGTCGGGTTAAACCCCTTTGCACTCGAAGCTGTTTTAACGCCGAAACGAAACGTTTCTTCAGACCTGGAATATTTCTTTTGTAGGAAACTAATGTTAATGAGATTGTTTGGAATGATCGCGGGCGCGTTTGCATTCAGTATGTATGTGTGTATGTGTGTGCTCGCGCGTCGCGGAGAAGATCGTAACAGCTCGGTGACAAAAGTACACCGAGAAGACTCGTGTGTTTTATCGTTCCGCACAAGCGCTTTAATCTTCTTGTAAAATCGAATAAATATAGTTTATAGGAGTTGGAGATAATCCTGACTATTGAATTCCCTCCTTCCCCTATACTTTACAATATATTTCTTTCCATGGATACATAGGAAAATGGTGTAATTTACACGTGCAATAATAAAGTGTTTAGTAATTTATTAGATACAAACAAATTTAGGAAAGTAACGAATATTTTGAATAACGATACAGCAATTTTTAGTGGCGCCTTATAGTCGCCACTCGAGTGCTAAGGGTTGAACTTTAAATTTGATTAGTATCAAGCGTCGAAGTGAAAATTGATATTTTCTGTCGTTCGCATCGTTCAAATCGGGAACAAAGGAGCAACGGCGGAGCCGTTGTTGAACAGTTTAACGCTAATTCGATCCTCGACGGTAGCGACAACTTTTATACCCGCCATATTCCGTGGAATTACAGTTATCGCGTGTCCGTGACGAGAGCGCCGAGGTAAGAAGCAATAAAATCAACGACCGGAGGACGTAAAATCGGGGAATCTCGATTGCATCCTTCGTCAAGCGTCGGAACATAATCCAATCACTCCCGGGTCTCGTCGGAAAGAGAGAGAGCGAGAGAGACACTCGAGAGTCGGGATGGTGTTCCCGAAGGAAAGCTGGTCCACGTCGAAGCGGAACAGCTCTCGAGGCCGGCGCAAACAGTTCGATCGGTGTTCGCGAGGCCGCAAACGGCGAGGCAAACGGTCGTTTGTCAGCAGCAAATAGAACAGAGAGTTGATCTGATCGAGGGCCTAACGAGGGCTCGTTATGCCAGTGCACCCTGGGTAGTATATGAACCGGGTCCGGGTGAGTCGCGCGCGAGCCTCGATCTTTCGGGCCCCGGATGCTGTGCAACGTTTCCCGATCCCGGATCGCCTAATTAAAAGGAGCGTTGGCCCCTGCTGGCTCCCAAGGAAAACCAATAAAGGACCGTGGGTTCAATCCTTCTTTTTTTTCTTTTTGTTTCTCCGACCTTGCTCTCTCTCTCCCTCTCTCCCTCTCTCTCTCTCTCTCTTTCCCGCGGTTTGCTCCCCAGGGAGCACGGAGCACGCGATCGATCGCGAGCGCCGCCGGATGTCCGACATCCGGGGACAATTTATACCGTCGATAAATTCCTTTTCTCTTTCATTAGTGGCCTCGTCCTGCAGCCACCGCGGAACACGAGAGATTTACAGCGACCTTTGCGCGTCTCGCCGTTCCCCGTGCCGCCGACGGAATTGATTGTTCAGAATCACTGGGAACGAATGGCGGCACAGTTCCCGAACAACTCGACCGGCATACGCGAACATAGTCGGGGGAATTGCTCCTCTCGGCCAGGACCTCGGAAAACGTTTTTCGCGGGGGGTGAAAAGCGTGTTGCAGCCGAACAGGATGATGTATCGTCCGAACGATTATTTCTCGAGTAACTTATTTCGATGATACCCTGGAAGGTAATGGACAGAACGCGCGCGCGCGCGGTCTCGATTTTCCCGAGTGTCCAGCAGGTTAACCCTTTGACTACTGTTGGCGCCTATTGGCGTCCAAATTAAATTTCGCTTGTTTCGCCTCAGCAGCTAGCGAAACTTTATCGATCATAATTGTAATAAATCTCGTTTGAAACAAACGTAAGGTAATGTTAATTCAACAATTACATATTCCGTTGGTCATATATTAATCGAGTGAATTCGTACCGTACCGTACGGCCAGTGCGTGCCAAAGTCTGTCGTAGTTAAAGGGTTAAGGGAGTAGCCCCGCGGCTCAATGTTGTGTGGGTGCATCCCCTGTCTAGTTCCACGCGTACACGATTTGCAAGGGTACGGGATTCCATTTTTCATTTGTTAATAATGCAAAGATAGTACTGTTCTGTAAAATCGTTAGATAAAAGTTCAATCTAGGCGGCAAAGGTCCTCAGAAATCGTACTTTTGCGTTGTGTAAACGTAATTTGGTATATTCAGCAGTATACTGCTTGCAATATTACAAATTACTCCACGATCAGAGTTTGAACACAAGTTTGACGAGTTTGAAACACAATTGACCATTTCCAAACTACTGATTGCAATATTGAAGCCGCAGTTTGTTCAGATTTTGACCCTTGCATATGGATTTCAAACCATGCAGGCCCCCTTAAGAGAATCTCTCAGCGGTAGCCATCTTGTGACGTGATACTTGCTTCAGAACTCGAATCTTCTGCCGAATATTATAAATTACTCCACGATCAGGTAGAAATTCGCAATTTTGGCTCCATACAGACGTAGATTGGACTTTTGGGAAACAGAATTGACCATTTCCAAACTACTGATTGCAACATTGAAGCTGCAGTTTATCCAGATTTTGACCGTTGCATACGTATATGGATTTCAAACCCCCTTAAGAGAATCTCTCAGCGGTAGCCATCTTGTGACGCGATACTTGCTTCAAAATTCGATTCTTCTGCCGAATATTAGAAATTACTCCACGATCAGGTAGAAATTCGCAATTTGGGCTCCATACAGACGTAGATTGGACTTTTGGGAAACACAATTGACCATTTCCAAACTACTGATTGCAATATTGAAGCTGCAGTTTATCCAGATTTTGACCGTTGCACACGTATATGGATCTCAAACTATTCCGGTCCTCTTAATACGGGTGCGGATCCAGAAACAAAAGGAGCGTCAGATAGTTCGTCCGCGATGACATAACCGTCCGCGGTCGAAGTTAAATCAACGGAAGGGATCCGAGCGGAGGAGAAGGGGCGGGCCGTTGGATTCTTTTTAAAGGCCCGAGCACGGTTTCAGGCCCGATCTCCACAACCTGTTCCCAACCGGGTACGAGAGAAGAAGAAGAAAAAAGGGAGAGAGAGAGGGAGGGAGAGAGGGAGACAGGCCCCGAGTAGATACTTTTCTTCGAGTGGCCGGGGGCCTCCTCTTCCTTTTACGACGGCAGTACATTCACAACGACACGCGGGGCCGCTCATTAGCATATTCTTCATTTTCGACCGACTTCTCCCTTCTATGCAGCCCGTAGGTGGAGGATCCGTGGATCTAGCGATCTTATTCCGGCCGGAGAGGAGGCTCTTTTGTGCTGCCTCGTGTTACGCGTATTCTTCCGATCGGTGGCCTTTCTTCGGCGGGAAACGTCCCGTGAGATCGGTTCCGAGTCGGGAACCGGTTCAACTCAATTTAGAATCCCTTTCGAACGAGTCTCCGCGAACGAGCTGTAATGTTTCTTCGTTGTTGAATTTTTTACGCTTTGCCTACAGTTTGTGCTCGTGCGAAAATCGGCGTTTCGAAACGATTCCGTCGGTATCCATTTACAAGATTTTCGTGTTCGAACGAAATCTCGGTGCGACTTTTCGTCGAACCTCGTCGGCTTCTCCGGTCCACGCGTCCGCCATCGAAGAAGGCGGAGAAGAGAAAAGGGACAGGGTGGAAACGGACCCTCGCCGATTCGGAAACGAGCGCCGGGAACTTTTATATCGTCGCAAATTGCTCGAGGCCGGTCGATGGTTACTTTTTGATTAAAAGTTTCACCGTACGCTGTCTGGCCACGTCGAAATCGATCGCGTGGATTCTTCAAAAATGTCACACAACTGTATGATGCAGGGGCGTGAAAGCCTCAAATCTCTGAAATCTAATAATTTAAAAACTATTTTGAATAATGATACAGCAGTCACCATTCGAGTGCTAAGGGTGAAGAGATATTAACACGTTCACTGCCATATGTCACCCATATGTGGGATTATTTGTCCAGGTTCTAAAATGAATTTTCATGTCAATATATATTCATTAGACCGATGAGGACCAGTAAAACGTAGGAAAGTTGGAGGACTACTCGATAATATCGTATATTTAATTCTTTTCAATTTTGATTTCATTAAATAACTTACTTTGATTGTAGAATTTTTTGTTAATTCTACAGAAGCAGGCACAACGTACCAATCGTCGATTCCGTATTCCTCGACGGTTCCATTGTAGATTAAGAAAATATTCGCTCGGAAAATTCTGGTTCGCGAGTCACATCGTTCATTCTTCTCGAGCCCCTTTGCACCCCCTCGCGTTGCAAGAAAACCGAGCGATAAAGTGCCCGTTAAACACAGGTCTCGGCATCGTTCCACGGAAAATCGTTCGCCGAACGATCGGAGGAGAGCACACAGCCCCGAGATTATGCTCGTAAAAATCGGTTCTATGGGAGAGCAGAGCGGAGTAACGGGTGTGCGTGCAGGCGACACATCGCTCGTCGGTGGTGGCCCTTCGTTCCTGAAGGGTGGGGCCGAACGGAGAACAAGTTCGTGAGCTCAGGTGTGTTCCGACGAAAATTTCGATGGAACTTCGTCAAACTTTCCACATGGGGCTTTCTAAACGCCGGACAAGGGGGTGTCTGCCGGCTGGGGTTGATGGTGTCTGTATATACTGTGCGGATTATGGCGGAGACGTCTAACCGGGCTGTATATTTTTTCTCGGGGATGATAAAACTTCGCCGGTCCCGCGTCTCGGGGAAAAGCCGGGTTCAAGAGGTTACGGGAAGGGATGTGTCCTTCTGGTCAGCGCAGTTTTCCCGGTAGACGGTAGACGGTCGACTGTTTTCTAGAATTTTATCCTGGAAAGCTGGAAAGTCTCAAAAAACGCGGAGTTTCCGTACCGAGGTATATCATTTGAAGTGGGGTGGTCACGGACTTATTTCGTGCACCTTTTTAGTGCACGTTTTTAGCTTTACTACGTGCACTTTCGTTTTCCAACACTTAGCGTTTTATTATGCATTAGTATGTGCGTGTATACGTGAGCATCGCGGACCGAAACACTGAGAAACGCTCGATTGTCGCGTAGACTTTTTGATTTGGACTCTACTGTACACTAAGGGTGCGAAAGATTACTCGTCCGATATCGTGGTCTGAAAGTGAGGTTCTGCCTCTCTCGCCTTTTTTGGGGGGTTGTTTTTCACTTGGGTACGGGGTTGTACAGTACCTGGGGAGAAGATTCCCTTTGACCTGTATTTGAGGCGAGGGGGTGGGGTGTTATGGCTGCGTGTTAGATGAGGAGAGGTCTATATGACCTATAAGAGTGTATACTAGGATAAACTTTCAAAAACCTGTACACATGGTGGAGGGAAAGGGAGTGGGGTTAGGATTTATTGAGGGGGTTGGGAGAGAGTGGTGGATAATTCTAGAAGTGGGGATGTATCTACAAGTTTTGAGGTGCTTCTCTAACTAATTTCGAGGTCTATATATAGGGTCTTGGAGAAAACGGACGCGTGGTCCTTTTCCGCCAACGGAAAAACCGCTTGAATCTGGCTAGCAGATGCGGAAATCTGTCAGACTCGTACTCAACCTTGGGGAAAACCCAGGAAACTAGGGAGCGAGTGGTTTTTGAGGCTTCTACAAATTTTTCTATATCTTCCAGGACGGTTGATCTTTCGAGGGTAACGTTACGAATTAAGATCTTCGGAGGACGCTAAATTCAGGGGTGAAACCAGACAGAGTTGTCGGGTTTCGGAAGTTTAGGGACCCGTTGGTGTAGGTGGACGCTCGGTTTTTCCAGTCGCGACTTTTCCCACCTCACCCCCCGGCTTCTTCCCGCTTTTCCGCTCGGATCCCGATTGTCCCCTCGGGGACGGCGGAGAGGGTTTCGGGGGAGAGAATTATAACGCGACGCGAGAGTCGGTCGCGCCGTAGAGTAATCGCCCCTGCAGCGTGTTCCACCCTCGCGAGAGACGCCTCGGATATGCAAAATACTTCGCCGGCCGTAGTTTTCTAAACAATTTGGGAAATGCGCGCTTACAGCTTGGACGCCGTCGCTGCTAATGAATCATGTCCTCCGCGGGGAATAATGCGACGGACTCCGGGGGGAACGGGTTCGCGTAAACTATACAGGGTGTCCCAGGAATGTTTCCCCGAGTGGGGAAATTCCTTCGTTTGAAGAAACTTTTCAGGGTTTGTGACCGGTCACGACTTAACTCGTGTTTTCATGGGCAAACGTTGTTGGGCAATATCGTACCAAAAGTTTATTTAGATGATACAAGTTTATTTTAGCTCTACATTTAATTACGAAATAATAACTGGTGACATTAGATAGCTCCTGCGTCAAATTCCCGGTCAACAATGGGTTAAGTGGACGTTATTCAAAATATTTGTTACATTATCAAATCTGACTGTACGTAATAAATTACTAAACACTTCAAACATAAAAAGAATATATGCAAGGGAAATATTGTAGATCGTAAGAAATGCTTCGTTTTCGAGTTAAAATAGCTTCGAGTGCAAAGGGTTAATTGTGCACAACTAACCCTCTGGGTTACGGTATTTTTCTTGGAACGTTATTAGGGCAATTTAGCGAGGTGAGAGGAAACCTATCGAATCATTACGGTGATCACTCTATCGTGAAACGAGGGGGCACGTAGAATGATATGAAATATCTATATTTATTTATACCAAGAAAAACACACCAGATGTTCCTACGAGAGATACGAGATCAAGCAGGTTCATTTAGTTTTCTACAGGACGTTTTAGTTTTATAATAATTCTAATCGAAGTAAATTGATAGTCTCCCCGGCAAAGCGAACGTGCCGGGGGAAATTCGTAATTGTTGGATTAACGCAAGACGAGATTGCAAACAGCCGTCTCAGGTTGCAGCGGTGTGTTTCTTTCGGTCGCATAAGGCGGTGCGTTAATTGCGTGCACCGTTACCGCGCGATTACAAGGTGCAAATTGTTTTCAGTTTTCCTTTTCGGCTGCGCTGTCGGTCTTTTACTTCCTGCGGGGAGGGTCGGTGGAGAAGTCTGTCGGCTCGGGAATATTTTCTGCCTGTTGCGCGATCAAATTCGCAATCGTTAACAATATTTCCTAATTAAAACGTTCCATCGAAACCATTACAACTTTCTTGTCGACCGTTTCTCCGCGTGTCAAATGGTTCACGCGTAATTTGGACGGCACACTCGGCCGAATCACCCTGCGGGAAGGGGATCCGTTTCAACGGACCGATTTCAACCCCCTGGTCGTTATCCGGTTCCCATCGAGAAACCGAATCGGAACGGAATCGAGGAAAAGTCGACGACGGGACGCGGTAACGAAGACATTCACCGTGACAAAAATTCCGCCGGTTTTCTCATTCAAAAAGCAATCAGAAAAGACCAAAGGTGGGGCGCCACCGTGTACGTGACGTGATTCCCGGAAACGGGACACCGGGTTCCTTCTTCGTGCCGTTTCTTCCGCGTACCACCCGCGAGGAGAACGCATCCGCGGTCCCCGGAGTCGGAGTTTGACAGAGACGAACCTCCAGATATGGCGGATAACGCTGAGCGGAGGCGAGGGCGGCTGGAAATGGCAGACAACAAATCGTTCGGCAGATACGGAACGATATAAAGCAGCCAGACGAACCTCCACCAGCCGAAACTGCCGCCGCCGATTGTCACGGATACGACGCCGAACAATCGATTCGGTATTTGTCACGAGTACCTGCCGCGAGCTGCAGGCAACGTCCTCCATTTTCCTGCGAATCCTGGAATTCTTTCGGTTGGAAGAATCGATTTGAAACAGTTACAGTTACAGTCGACGAGCACAATTTTTGCTGAAATGGCTGAGGCTTTTACAAGCTTGTGCATTTATCTAAACGTTAGCTTAACGCGAAAGGCACCACTAAAAATTGCTGTATCATTATTCAAAATATTCTTTACTTTGTTAACAGTTTGAACGCCCAGCTAGAAACCCCCAAAATTCCATACAATCAAAGTAAGTTATTTAACACTAGCAGTCAAATAGAATGGTTCCTAATTCTTTCTTTTACAATTACTGAAATTGTACAAATGTTTTCTTCGGAAATTTTTTAATGAACCTCTTCATTGAGGCTTGTATTACAATAAAAGTTGTATGAAGTCTGAATGGGCACAGTTTCGTCACTGTTACAATTTACATCGGTTGCATTTATTGCTCGGTCGTTCTAGTATCAACCCTTAGCACTCGACTGGTGACTGTAAGGTGCCCCTAAAAATTGCTGTATCATTATTCAAAATATTCTTTCCATTGTTAACACTTTGAACGCCCAGCTAGAAACCCCCAAAATTCCATAAAATCAAAGTAAGTTATTTAACACTAGAACGACCGGAGCAGTCAACATGACTGGTTCCTAATTCTTTCTTTTACAATTACTGAAATTGTACAAATGTTTTCATCGGAAATTTTTTAATGAACCTCTTCATTAAGGCTCGTGTTACAAGAAAAGTCGTATGAAGTCTGAATGGGCACAGTTTCGTCACTGTTTCAATTTACGTCAGTCGCATTTATTGCTCGGTCGTTCTAGTATCAACCCTTAGCACTCGACTGGCGACTGTGAGGCACAAAATATTTTTTACATTATTAAATTTGTTCGTATTTAAAAAATTGCTATAGAAGGGAAATATCGGAAGAAATGGCTTCGAGTGCGAAGGGTTAAAAATGTACCGTATCGAATGCAACAACCTAGTGGAGGGTAGTGCACGACGCAATTAGGTTCTCCTATCGGAACCACCGCAGCCGAGTGGTAGCTATCCGAGCATAGTGCGTTATTGCCGGTGTGTGCGTGACCTTTGGAAGCGGGCTGCCGCGTTTCTGGAATAATTTAATTAGCCGTTGTACAGAGTGAAGTGCCGGGTCTTATCCCGTGGGCTTAATAGCGGAGCTCAACCCCGAGTCTCCGTTCGGTTCCCGGGGGACGTATCTTTTCTCCCGAACGGTGTCTGGCGAGCAGCGCTCGAAATGTACGCCGGGATTCCCCGGCACGATGATCATGGAAACGAGGGCGGCGCGCTATGCCCACCGCGGAGAACCTCGTTCAATGAATTAATTAAGTATTATTTCGTTTAACCGTTGCCCCCTGTCTCCCGACAAATTCGTGCTCGATCATGCTCCACCCTCCGCGGTCGCCGTTCGCACGCCGGTTCATCGGAAGAAAGTTTAACATCGACATCTCCGAGTGAATAATCGTAATTGACACTTTCTCCTCGGCCGTTATTCTGTCACCCGGGCTTTTCGTTATCTGGCTGCGTTGCCGGCGAAAGTTTATGCTAATATCATTTCTAATTAGGATCGACGGAATTGGTACGATTATAGCAGTAGTAGTGGTTTATTATTGATCCCCTCGGGGTTGCAATTTTTACGCCAATTCGCTTCCTACCTTAAAAAAGAACTCGCCTCGCAAGAGAGAGAGAGAGAGAGAGAGAGAGAGAGAGAGAGAGAGAGAGAGAGAGAAGGTCGTCCCTACCCTATCCTAACTGAACTTAACCTAACCTAAAATACAAATAAAATCATTTCTCTCGCTCACCACTCCGCTCACAGACACGCACGCCTACACCTCCCTTCCCTAACCAACAATTGGTACAATTATAGACCACGGTGATTGAAAATAGCGATTTTTACGGCTTCGTTGACTCGGCGAGGAAGAGTCTTCGCGCGGCCATTAATCATAGAAGCTCCAACCCCGCCGTAGTCGCTCTGAATTAATGATATTGGGATGGCTGGATGGGAGACGACGGTTATTGCGATTCAATCGATCACGGAGCTCTTCTGCCGAAAGGAAGACTAATACAACGAAAAAACGGAAATAACAGACCAACAAAAATATCCCGGTCCACCCTGATATTCATACACCCCGCGGTTATTTGCTGCAGCTTGTTGTAACTGCTGTATTATGGCAGACGGGAGATGAACACTGGGTTTACGGGGCTCTAAAAATGACTATTTCACGTTACTTTATATGAACAATCGATCAAAGTTTGTAGCCATTCTTTAAATAATATCTACCCAAAGAAATCAATTTGTTAGATAATTGCTCAGGGATGCATTTTTACAATCTCAATATTCAGAGATTTGACTTTCACTTTCAGAGATTTCCCAGTTCTTTTAATTGTTCGGCCGCCCAATTAACAAAGCCAACATTGATATACGTGGAACACAAAGCGACACACTTCAGTATCAGTGTGTCTCCAGACTCCCTGATGAAGTTAACTGCAATGCTGACTAAAAATTGGAAAATCTGTTCCTTCGGGACACGGCTTACACTCGAAAGCCTCACCAGACACAACTCTAATCTCAATATTCGCAATTTAAAAATATTAGAATCCGTCATTTTGTCGTTTCCCGTAAATCTAGCGTTAAAGACAGGTCTCTGTTCAGGAAAAATTGAAAGCTTCGTTTACCGACGCTCAAAGCCTATCTATCGGGTACTAAAAGGGTTAAAGACAGGTCTC
>JAQQRO010000092.1:0-12066 GCA_028454255.1 Halictus ligatus
TATTGATTTCTAGCCGCATTTCGGTGCAATTTGATCATGTTGCAAGGCAAGATGGAGAAACGAGGGCGGACAAGGGTTGATTATCGGTTTCGTCGGTCGACAAAGAAAACGCAGCCCCTCCGCGTTATTAACATTTGTAGCCGACACATAAAACGTTTGTATCACCGTCGGTATTAGTCTGCAATCATCGAGGCGGATTTTTACGGTCAGAAATCACGAATAACGAATCTAATTGGATTAGCTGTTGAGATGATTAGTCTGCCAGACCAGTGCACAACGCAATTTCCATGCAAATACATTTCGCTAGTCCAGTTATTAACTCGGACAATTGAACTTTGAATAGAGCTGCCATCGCAAGCGCGCACAATCGTTCGAAATTTCGCTTTTTCCGCAAAGTTTCGCACCGGTAATCTAAATATCGTTCGCGCGAAGAACGCGTCACTTTTTTTTTTGTTTATAAATAATAAAGCGGTAAAACCTGTTGCTTCCTCGTTTTATTTTTAATTCCGGCCGAGCCAGCAATTTGCACGAGATTCCCAGTTTCTAGGTTGGTTTATATTCTCGCAATTTTTCCAGTCGATTCGAAGGAAATTTCGTGAGCGGAGGGACTCACGTTTCTGACGAACCGTTAAAGTCTTAATTAACATCGTTGGCTCTCGTATCGCCCGCGCAGAAGTTTAAACATTCGTTCGCCGGGGAACTTTTCGAATTACGGGGGAAGTTCGTCTACCGAACAATCTACAATGAAAGTAGTCGGCGGACTGGTCAACTTGATTTCCGGAAGTTTCGACGCGGGAAACTTGGCGAATCGGCAACTCGCCGAGACTTCGCGTAGCAGGTGTTCTTCTGTGAAACGCGGACGGAACGGGAATCGCGGAAAATTGAGACACCGCCACCAGGGATTCGGATAACGAAGTCACCGAGCTGTCTTGGTGAACCTCGAACTTGCCTGTAACACGACGATCAAGCCACGTTCCTCGAATTTCCTTTACATCCCTGCATTATTCAAATAAGTGCAACCTGTCCTGAAAAATTACACGATCCATCAGTATGACGGATTCGCATCGTCAAACTAACACGATTCTTCTTGAGTATGAATGAAATATACAGGACCAGTCGATCATCGAAAATAATTATGTGAGCTGTTGGCTGTGCCAGAAAAGGTTTCAAACGAATTATGTTGATTATGTTTAGAATTATGTCAGAGAAACTCATCGGATGGCTAGATTCTTCCGGATCCCATATTTTCTGAGATGTCAACATCAAATTCATTGTTTATTTTCAGTAGTGAAATGTTTTTCAGACTGGTTCTATTAGGTGATTGATTTATTAAAATTTTCTGCTCCGATTGCAAGAAGGCAAATTCTTTCTTCAGCTCGTGTAATATTAATGAATCCAGAATAATTATGGATATTTTAAAATTGTTTTATCGTACATTTGCCTCATTCTGAAATGCATAAATTCCACAGTATAATTATTTGGAACGTTTAACGTCCTTGAGGGAGCTCCGATACTGTTTCCGCCGTCTAAAGTGAAACAAGTAGAGTATGCACGTCTTTAGTCAGACAAGCAGCGTTCCTCATTAAGAATAATGATATTCCAAATTTTCACAACTATACAACTTGTATGTGATATGAATTTGGAAGAAATATAACGAAAAATTTCCATATTTTATCTAGTGAACATTACCTACTAGTCGTTCAAGGATTAAACATCAAAACATAAAATAGATCAAGTATTTATAAATTTGTCAGACTCATAAAAATAATGGAGCAAGTTGTCCGATATGTCTTAATGCCTAGAACCGTTGCAGTCAAATGACAATTCTGTGGCATCGTTAAATATTGCTGTAGCATAATAGACAATATTACTAATTTTCATGTTACTGAAAGTTGTGTTTATACGAAATGTCTAACCATTCGTGATTGAAAAGAAGTGTGGCAGATGCGCTTTAATCTCACATTCTCTTATTCACAGTACCTTCCATTGGATGAAATTTTTAGGTGCAACGAAATTTATGGTTCATGAAATTAAAATAGATGTAAGCGAGGCGAGAGCTTATAAATTTTTCTATCGTTTCCAGTGCTTTTTCCAAACGAACATGACTCGTTTCTGAAATGTTTAAATGAACTTCTAAAATGGAAACCGCGCGCAATCCGAACAAACGCAATCTCCCCGCGATTAGAAAGCAGCATACCTATATATTAATCACAATTAACGCTCCGAGGTTGCAGTCGTTAATTAAATATGCTGAATTCAATTACCGGGCGTGTAGGGAGAGGATTGGAATTTTTCTTAATTAAGTACCGAGCTTCCAATCTTCGCGTATCTCGCCTCGTCCCAGATTTCTTGGCGTTCGACTCGGGGCGGAATCGATGTTTCGCTCTTTGTTCTCGCTTCTTCTCGTATATTTCTTGATCCTTACGAGCAACGACACACGGGCCGGGCTCGTTTTTCACGGAAAGGGGAACGCTGACTGCGGCAGGCAGCGACGACCGAGATAGAAAACACACGATTGCGATTGCATTCGCGTCCACGCGATATCGTCGGGACACCTGCTGGTTCAGAGAAAGCCGGCTGTCCGACCAACTCAATTTTGAAACGCAATTTCCGGCCAAGTTTCTCGTCCTTCGTTCGCTATACAAATCGAAAAATGACAGTGCCGCTCTCGACGTTGTGAAATAATTCCGCGGCACCCATCGAAACACGAGAGAACCACCGTTTTTTTCCACGCTCAGCATACCCATTTGGAACCGAGCGAGAGAGAAAGAGAGAGAAAGTTAATTGATTTGGCGAATTAAACCATACGTGTGGAAGGTAATGACTAGACTGCGGGTTCTATGCGCTTGCTATAGGGGTAGGCGAAATGGGAACAGAGGGATAGTAGAAAGATTAAAAGTATTTAACCCCTTGCACTACGATGTATTTTACGTTTTCAGTGATCAGAACTTTTTTGTAATTCGTAATTTCCTAAGGAAAGGAGAAAATTTATGTCTATTGTGTGCCTATATGTTCTTCAATAGTTGTACATTAAGAATACCAAAATAGAATTGTATTTCGGTTCAAAGGAAACTAAGAACCTACATATTTATCAGGCTCCGTTTAGAATCTTCATCACGAGTCAGACTCGTGAAAGTAGTGCAAGGGATTAAAAACGTCGGCATAGTATCTTGAATTTATTCAGAGCAGTGAAAAGTCGAAATCTAATACTATGCGCGGGCCCCAACGAAGACAACGTTGAATACTTTGTTGAACTCTTTATTGAATTTATTATTTGGTACCCACGCATTTTACCACGACTTAACCACCGAACTTTAGTGTTAAACAGAGTATTGTACATAAAAGTCTACAAACAAGTAGAGTATGCACGTCCTTAGTCAGACAAACAGCTTTCGTCATTAAGAATAATGATATTCCAAATTTTCACAACTATACTACTTTTATGTGATGTGAATTTAGAAAAAATATAAAGAAAAATTTCCATATTTTATCTAGTGAACATGAGTCGTTCAAGAATTAAACATCAAAACATAAATAGATCAAGTATTTATAAATTTGTCAGACTCATAAAAATAATGGAACAAGTTGTCCGATATGTCTTAATGCCTAGAACCGTTGCAGTCAAATGACAATTCTGTGGCATCGTTAAAAATTGCTGTAGCATAATACACAATGTTACTAATTTTGATATTGCTAAAAGTTGTGTTTATACGAAATTTCTAATCATTCGTGATTGAAAAGAACTGTGGCAGATGCGTTTTAATCTCACATTCTCTTATTCACAGTACCTTCCATTGGATGAAATTTTTAGGTGCAATGAAATTTATGGTTCATGGAATTAAAATAGGCCCAAAGGGTTAAGGTGAAATTCGATGTAATCGAGGCGAGGGCTTATAAATTTTTCTATCGTTTCCAGTGCTTTTTCCAAACGAACATGACTCGTTTCTGAAATGTTTAAATGAACTTCTAAAATGGAAACCGCGCGCAATCCGAACAAACGCAAAAGTTGTGTTTATACGAAATGTCTAATCATTTGATTCACATTTTCTTATTCACAATACCTTCCATTGGATGCAATTTTTAAGTGCAACGAAATGTACACCAAGTACAGCTTTTCTTTCTCTTATTTCCCAACGTAGAATAAACTTGTACCACTCGTTCGGTGTTGCTCCAGCGATCACTCGATCCACGATGAATTGTGGTTGTCCCGGTTGTTCCAGGGACCCTAACGGCGCGAGTCCGCTGACAACGGGATCGGACGGTCTTCCGACAAGCCCGCCGTTCTGGGACTCGTACGACTCGATCAACCAGCTGTACCTGGAGGCGGGTCGCAGCACGGAGATGCGTTCGCACTATCGTGGTCACAAGATGTCCCTGTGGCTGAATCTGTTGCCGCAGCTTCACCGGCCGGGCTACGAGATCAGCATGCGTCACCACCACCTGGCGGAGAGTCCCAGCTTGTACGAGGGGGCGGTTCGTCCGCAGACGTTGGCGGTTCCGCTTCCGGCGCCGCCGTTGCCGATGCCGTCGCCGACGGAGCCGTCCTCGGTGTCGAGCATGATCTCGACGACGGAGTGCACGCCGAACGCGACGGTCGCGACAACGATGGCGACCACCGCGAAAACGTTGCAGCACCCGAACCTGGGTCCTGGGCCCAACAACCTGTTGCGCAAGCTGGCGTCCAGCCACTACCAGAGCTACACGACGGCTCTGACGGTGACGATCGCGGTCGGGGTGTTCCTGCTGCTGCTGAACATCCTGATATTCGCCGGGATCTATCATCAGAGGGACAGGAACGCGTCGAACGCCGCCGGCCTGTCCTCTTTCGGCGACAAGAAGAAGGAGGAGCTGCTGGAGGCCGGTTGTTCCGGAATCGAGATGTCCGGCAAACAGAGGTTGTCCACTCTGAACCTGATGGACTCGCCGTCCTCCAGCCCGCCGCCGCACAAGGCCAAGCTGGCGCAGGAGCTGGAGCTGCAGCTCCAGGAGTTCCAATGCTCTCCGCCCCCGGGCGGAGGCAAGAGGATCCTGGAGCCGCCGCTCTATACCATGAGCCCCTGCGTCCAGAGGACCCGAACACCGTCGCCGTGCGTCGACGCCACCACCGCCAGGATGGACGACGACGACGACGACGACCCGGACAGCAGCGACGACGACAACGACGACGACAACCTACCGGAACCACCCCCGCCGCCCAAGGTCCCAGCGCCGAACGTTGGACTATCCTGCCCGGGGATACTCAGGCAGCCCGGCACGCCAGGCAGTGCCAAGAAACGTGTTCAAATCCAAGAGATCTCGGTCTGATGGTGACTCTTTCGGCACAGGCTGATCGAGACGGGTCGCTACTGCTGGCAGTGGTCGATCGGGCCAGCTCGGCTTTTTCTTTTCGGCGTCGCGAGAGGTGTCGTTACGGTGTCGCCGCTCTGTTGTTCGCAACGTGCCACGGATTTGAGATGTTGTTGAGAGAGGGCACGGCTGACTCTCGCTAGGGGTCGCAGCCCTCTGATCCAGCGGAGGAACAGTTCGGGGGACGATTCGCGGGAGATGGTTCTGCGAATCGCGGGGGTTCGGAGCCTGGTTCAGATTTGCAGTCTGCAGACAGTTCGGGACGAACTGTTTCTATTTGATGTGTGGTTTGTACAGAGTGTTTGTTATGTAGGTGTGCGTAGTTTCGCACCGTTGTTGTTGTTTGTCCGATCCGGTTGGTTCGAACCGAGATGTTGATGTTTATTATACATTTGGGAACATTTTAATTGATGGACGGCTAATAGGTTCATCTAACACGCTCTTCCACGTGACGATTTTTACCATTGTGATGAGAACCTTCTTTGTTTAAAGAAACAATTTTTAGTTTTAACCTTTTCTTGTGTCTGTTGTTTTGTTAAGTATGATATAGAGTAACAGTTGTCTCTGTTCTTACTCTGAAAAGTAAATTTTTATGTTGGCGAAGTTCCGTTAAAAATCTATGTACGTTCACATGTGAAACACGTAGTGAAATAGCAAAGAATTCGGATATTGAAAGTTCGGATGATAGAGGTTCTTCAGCATTTTAGTTTTTACCTCTTCTACCATTTATATTCATTTTTCTCCGTGCTCTTTGCGAACGAATGATATCGTGAATAATATTTATCAAGGATTTTTGAACTTGCCACAAGGAAATTGTTGTTGCTTCGCTCCACGCAGAGCAAATATGTTTGAATTGAGTGATAGGAGTCTATAATGTAGAGGACACACGATACGTTATCTGTTTTTGTTTGAATTCAGAGGTTTGGGTATTTACATTGACTGTTTGTATGTCTGCTGCTGTCTGCAGACAATGTTTGTCAGTCTGGACTGGGCTTCGCAAGACGAGTGACAATTGTGGTTTCTTAGAGTTTTATCGCCGAGTAGCTGAACAGTCTATGCGTAGAAACACCGTTGTTGGATCAGACGAGGAGCAAACGTGTCGACGACTGAGAGCACAAATCAATGGCCTTAATGATTTCGATACTAGATGATCGGAAGCGTCTCTCTGGCGGATTTCTGGCCGCGAAGTTACATCGATTTTTAAAAGTTTTTCTCTTGCTTTAAACAGCTCTGATTGAGATGGAACGTTGTCTTTAAATTGATCTTTAATTTCTTCGTTTAAGTTCATTTTTTATTTTTATTCCTGCTTCGTCTTTTCCAGTTAACAACGCGCACTTTCGAACCGAAAGCAGTGGTAATATACAAGTAAGTAATGTGTTCTCTTAATTTTGTAGAATTTAAATTGTATATGATTCTTTTCGTTGAATATTTTTTCCAAACTTTCCACAGGTTACTTTATCAGTTTTTCTACATCCGTGATTTCTCAATTAAAATGTAATGCGTGTCGTTCGAGTATTCGAACAAGATCTCGACGTACAAGTGGGATGGTTTCGCGTGCATTAATCTGAGATTTAAAAGGGTGTCATAATTAAACCTATACTGTAGCAGCCGATAGTCACTGCCAGGGTTTATTGTTCACCGATCGTCGCGATATTCCAGAAACAATTCCATCAAAAATACTTTCCCTTCTCACGGAGCATTCTTAACATTGAAACTGCCGACAATGCACGCACATCTATTTCTATCAAACTAATAAGAATAATCTATTAGAGAATGCATCCTTGCAGGATCCGTTTTAAACAAATCACGGGGGTCGTTTCCAAAGCTCAATACAAAAAAGCCGAACTCCCAACGAAGCCAATGGCTTCGAGAAGACAATATCAACAATTTTAATACTTGACTCGAATTTTTCTATATTCTGACGTTTCATCTGTTTGTCATCATGATCGATGCACTTTCAATCACTACGAAATTGTTGACGCATAGATTCAAACTGAAAACAGCATCATCATTAGACTGCATTTTCGATTTTTCAATCGATTACATAACTTGTCCCCTCGATACTACCTAAACAGTTATGGCATCCATCTAGCGTAAATTCGACTGAGCGATAAAATTACAAATTCCGGGAACCTTGGAAGCCTCCCTCGCACAAATCATTTCGACGACAGGGTTGTTTCCATTAGAAGAACTCGAGGTCGCAAATCCCGGCTGTTGACTATCGGAAGGGCGTTTCCGATCGAAATAGATCTTCACCGTTTACCGATCGTCGATCTGAATATTCCGTGCGCTATCGTAGATACTGGACGACGATTTTAAAGGTCCTCTTCCTTCGACGTGATTAACGTGATCGTGGGGGCGGGAAGGGAGGGCTGGGGGGTGGGATGTTGTTGACCTTATCCGGGCTATTGAAACCGTCGGGAAACTTGTCTGGGGGCTAAAGAAGATCGGGGGCGGGGGGACAAGAGGGGATCGGGGAAAAATCTCGGACGGTGGTTACGTCGATCCTTTACCTTTTTCCGGTGGTAAGATTGCCGGAGTTTTCTGATGGTGGGTTTCTCGCCGGGGGGTTGGGGGTTGCGGGAGAGGAAAGGTCGGGGGGCGGGGGGGGGGGGGGAAAGTTCCATAGAAAACGGGATATCGAGAACGCGCGAGTTCGACTCGTAGGGCGGGGGCGCGTGTACCCGCGATGCGCAAGAAGTTGAAATCGTCGGGCGAAAGGTCGTCGCGACGCTCGACGCCGTGAAACGAGGGGATTGATATAATCTCAGGAACCCAAAAGACAACGCGCCAGGGAGCCCCGGAGGCTTGCTTTTGCCCGGGCTTCCTTTTATCCGGATTTGTCGGAGCACTAAGTGGAATTATTCGAGGAATTGGAAGGTCCGACCTCGACTTCTCGGTGCCGCGAGACGAGAGTATGGTCGCGAGGGGACTGGACCTGATCACAAGAAGCCGCAGGACGTTCTATCGAGCGGAACCTGCTAGATAATAAATTGCCGAGTCGTTGGAATTCTGTGTAATCGTGCGTGTACCTTGTGTGCGAGATTCCAGATTTTTGCGAGAGAGAAAGGGGGAGAGAGAGAGAGAGAGACAGAATGTCTGCTTTTGTCTGTGTGGCGAGTGAGAGTGTTGTCGATGATGGTCGCGAAAACTCGGCGCGAGTCGGACGATGCATCTTGTAAATTGTATTCTATGTGGGCGGCTTGGGACGAGTGTATGGGTCCAGGCTGATGCTATTCTTCTTTTGACACGTGCTGGCAACGACTGTGCTCCCTGAACTTATGCTCTTCCGTGTTTTTACCGGGCCAGTCCCTTTTTTCGTTGCGACACTTTGCTTTCGGGAATTGTCTTATGGCTGTTTTAGAGAGGGTATTCGTGTTTCGCGGGTGATTACGTTTGCCGGGGATGTTGAGTATCGACGAGAGACAAATATTATTTCGTTTCGTGCCGAAACGAACGAGTGGTGTTCGTGCTTGTTGGTAGAGTGCAGATTCTATGGAACTCTCGGTTCAGTAGATTAGTGCGGTGCATGTAGTGTCATGCTTGAGAAAGTTTTATAGTTTTTCTGGTTTGAAGGATTCTAGATAGAGTCCTTTACGGAGACGATGTGTTTTGTTTCGATTCCAGTTGATTTTGTTTTCCAGTGACGTTTTTAATTACGTCTGGGGAAGTTTCTTTATAGCTGCGAGAGGGGGATGTTAACCTAAAGTTGTAAAATTTATTTCACGGCTTTTCCAAAAAGTAAATTTGTCTTCTTTTTGTGTCTACGTTCAGTCTACAGGTTGAATAGTAAAGATAGGAAAATAATCTTCCGTTTTGACTCGAAGGAACATGAGAAGTATTTATACTTATTTGTACCCTGCGGATCTCCTGCATTTAGAGAACTTTTTGAGGAAAAATTATTTTTAATGAGGTTTTTCCTTTTTTTTTGGAGTATAGTAGAGTCTGTAATAATAGAGGCGCGCGCGCGGGAAATTTCGGAAAACCAAAGAACAGAATTTCTTTCGGTTCCAATTTGTATTAATTAGATTGTGAGCATCAGTGTAATTGAGTATAGATTTCGGAGTTTGCAGTAGAACAAAGTATCACTTTTCTCTGTTGACAGTTTCAGTGGAGTGAGGATACCAAAAAGTGTGTTAAAGTTTTTATTATTGATTTACAAAATTTTTGTAAGTTGCAGGCGGATAACAATCTGCATTGCAAATCTGTCTAATTGCCAGAACATTTTGGTGTTTGTTGTTGAACGTAGTATTTCCTATACGAATATCTCGAATAACGTAAAGACAATATAAAACTCTGTTAAATTCTATAATCCTCTATGTGTTACCAATTAAAAAAATTCTTAAACACGTTCCAATATTCTGTTGAGCCTGTTCGCGACACTTTACGGTACGATATTATTAACGCGAGATGCGAGAGTTCAATTGATTTGAAGAGAAAGACACGCGGTAAATATGAGCGTCGATCTATCACTGATAATTACGAGGCGAGCGGAATATTTCTAATGAGATCTTTCGTTGATGATTCACGCAACATTGTAATTGAGATAACGAAGGAGGAGAGGAACAATTAAGCAGGAAGCAAGTCTTTGCGAGTATCGGCGCGCGCTCGTGTGTCTGTGCGTGTGTGTGTCTGTCTGTGTGGTAAAACGGAAAAGGGAGAAAGGAAAGAACCCGCGCGAGGGGCCAGCCGTAAGTAACCTAACTACTATAATTTACTCTAGTCGAGGAACGCTCGCCATCCAAAGAGAATTCATGTGTGTGTTTAGCGGCAAGAAGAGGAGACTTGATTGTCCCGGGACGTTTTTAGAAACACGACATGGCTTGAATTTTCCGAAAAAGAGAGAAAGAGAGAGAGAGAAAGAGAAAAGTGCGAAAGAAATTTGCGAGAAAGAGAAGACGCGAGAGATTGTGACAAAGATTGAATGACAAGTCCGAAAGTCCTGTCGTTGACGATCCGCCGATGATTTTGGCGGGTCGATTCATTCGATCAACGCATTTTCCTTTTTGTTTTCGAATCGCGATCGATGATTTTAAGCGAGATTACCCACGTTCGTGTCGAACGAGTCTCATTAGCTGTAAGACTCTCGATGAATTCACGCGCGAAACTGCGTCATTTACATACAGGATCCAATCAAACACAGACGAGAACACGCGGATACACGTACACTCACCTACACCTACACACAACTATCAATGTTTGGAATGTTGGGATTTGTTTAAATAAATAATTAAAGCATTCGAAGCGTAAGCGATCGTTGCTATTTCTCCTCGATCTCGATTTATTTCATTTTCTATATGTCACGCCTCGAGGATATCAACATGTAAGTACCTTAGGATAAGTAGAGTATCGTTTTATACTGATTTCAGGGTCAATTGATTTAACCTGGATAGTTTATTTTTGAGTTTATTTGTCTTATTCACGGTTATATTTCTTCAAGAAGAGAGCCTGGCTTAATTGCTTCAAAGAATCGAGTTTCGACACTTACGAAGACGCAACGAGAGACACATAAAATTGAGAAAAGAAAAATTTTATCGTTATCAACGCAAATACAATATAATTTGCACCAATATGGATACTATAACCACAAAAGAGTGAAAGAATTCTTTCATTGAATGAAGCAAAAAAGCAAACACAAATGACGAAGTAACTCATCATTCCCAGTTAAAAAGTGAATCGATAGTAGCATAGAGATTATGTTCCCAAAGTCTGAGGCAGAAATTCGCAGTGAATGTTACTGAAAAACATGTTAGGAATCCGTGTAGAAATTATTTGGTTACGACTGTGTCGTCTAAAAAGAAATCCAGACGTAATACGGTAGATTGCTTCGAGAATGTATTTTTATCTCAGGGATCATTTCAGTGAACGGTAATGTCAACGCGGATTCGCGTCGAATAATAATGTTACACCTTGTACACGAGAAATGGAGGACAGATGCGCTATAGAACGCCCACAGACACAGATACAGGCGCATTTTGCCACACGTGCCACTTTGGCAAGCTAAGGAGGCGCGGTATATGTATAGCTCGCTCAGAAACGATCCTCGAGATTACTCGTTCCCGAGGAGCCGCGAGGGAACTGAAATCTCCATTACCCTAAAACATCGAGTGTCTCAGTGATTTTCCGCGGCATCTGGCATCGCGGCGAGAGTGCCACTGTTCGAGCAGGAATTCTTCTGATCGCTACAGGGCCGAGGAAATTGTGGATCGCCCTCGGGAACGGAACGAAAAATCGGAGAAGATCTCTTAAAACGCGACACACGCTGCGATCGAAACGTACGAGCATCTCACAGTAGTCTACGTACGCTAAAAGTACCTTGAAACGCGCCACACGGTATATTTCTGACGTACAAACAACTCGCAGTAGTCTACGTCTTGCATATCGCATCGGCGTTGATCGAGAATCAAGTATAGTCAACCAAGCCAAGTCGTTGATCAAGTATAGTGAAATTATAGCCAATGTTATGATGAAGGTCCAAGTATCGAGGCGCTACCGTACTCGAAGACAGACGATCATGCATCAGTCAGCGCATTTAGTACGAACCAAAGAAACTAGACCATCGTGACATTGCTTTGATAATTAACCTTCTTTGTGTATAACGATGAATGACCAAGTGTCGAGGCACTTCTGTACTTGAAGATAGGAGCTGATCAGTCATCGTGTCAAATACAAAATCAAAGAAACCAGTTGATCAAGACACTGTCTTATTGAGAACCTTTT
>JAQQRO010000093.1:0-12042 GCA_028454255.1 Halictus ligatus
CCATAAGAAAAATATAGGTTTCCATTTGAAAAAACAAAGTTGTCCTTCAAATTACCTTGAGAACGCCATCCAAATAAAAAGACTGATACTGCCTTGGGCACGTGTTTTACACTTTTCAAATATTTGTTATACTTTTCGAGATGTTCGGCTGCAAAATTAGGTTTCGGCCACGTTTACTTTGGGACCACTGCGCGCCTGTGAAGAAGGTCGACAGAATATAATGCGTTTCCGAACGCGTGTTCATAAAAGCCGGATTTCGTTCGCGAGTGTGTTCGCGTGTTACGGTTTTCCGGATGGGTTCGATTAATTGACGTTGCCGCGAGCCAGCCAATGGTCGGCAATCTCCATATCGCGGGGACGCGCCACGGCTTTTGCCGAAAATGTCGACGAGACCGGCTCGCATCATGACATTATCACGGCTGATCTCGGATCTCTCGGGACAAATATCCGGGAATATTCGTTTCTCGATAGGCCGGCGGCGCTGTCTCAGCCGTTCGAAAGAGAGATAGCTCTGTTTTGAATCGGGCATTCCCCCTCCCCTCCGCCCGCCGCCATTTTACCAACCGCCATGGGACCGACGATAAACAACCTTCGACGGAAAAACGGTCCGACAACGAGCGGAAAGCTTCAGTCGGACGCCACCGTGTGACGAATGGCCCTTTTAGCTGGACAAAATTAACTATTGAAATAAACAAAAACTAACGGTGCTAATATAATCTAAAATAACCATGTATCAATACCCTTCAACCTTGAAACTTAACATTCTTTTGTTGTATGTTTACAGAGCGTGTAAACTTCACCGAAAAGACGAGCACGTAACCTTGTATAAATGAATGGGCACATTTCCGTACGAAATATGTTAAAATGTTAAATTTGCTATATATGATGGATATAACATCTCAAAACATGTATTTTCACTTTAGTAATAACAAATTGTTGACGACGTTCCTCCATTTTTGTAAATTAAGTGCCGAAGACGGTACCTATTTTTCCACAGAAACGACCATGATTCTACTTTTCGTTAATGAATTAGTATATGCGCCACGTCGCTCCGATTTTTACACACAATAAAGTAGAGATTCTCTACTTTATTTTGATAGCAAAAATTGGCTTGCAGAACGTTGCAGAACTATACTAATTTTTACAATGAGGTTAGGTCGTTTTACGTACACATTACGATACATTACTAACTTTGTTGTATTTTTTATTTACTTATAAATCGCTTAAAATATATTGATTTATGAACAAAAACCAACTAAATGTTGTAAGAAATTAATAATCATTCATATTTTATACAATTGTAAACATATTAGTCGATAAATATGGAAAATAAAATAAAAATTCGTCACACTGTGGGACGTTGCCAACGTACCGAGCATCATTACTAGACTGCGAATGTTTATGCGAAATAGCAATTCAATTGTAGGAAGCACAATGCAAACAATAGTGTATTTCCTCTTCTAATAATTTTAGAAAGTCCAGAATCATTTGCCAACGTCAATCCATTTTTGTCTGCATAAAATTCGCAGAGTATTACTGAACTGTGGATTTTATACTTTTATGGTGGAAACGAGTAGGTGAAGTATAAAACAGAAAGAATTCAAGAATGTCTGTATTTAAAAAAGAAATTTTGCGACGTACACAAGTGGACCTGGCTGACCAGGCACTTGCGCCCGAAATTTTTCACGCGCATTTTCCATTTCGGGATTGTTATAATAACAGTTCAGCGTGCTTGAATTTTTACAGATTCCGTTGTTCCTCGTAATTTTTAATGTCTCGTGGCTCCGGTTCGATAATAGCGTTTACACACGACGCTGAATGATCGGAGATTTTACGAGGATGATGACTGCATCGTAAAACTTATCGATAGCTGTACTTAGCAAATAATGGTGCATAAATACACAATAAGGGGAGATTAATAAAAAGATTACGTACTACCGTTTAGAAACAGAGATAAAATTTTCCATAAAACCGTTGTAAACCGTAGTGTTCCGAGAATTTCAGTAGTCTCGGCTGTTAAACATTAAAAATGAGTTTCACGAAGCCGTAAACCCTTTACGCCCTTCTTCCAAGTGTATCTCCTGTAACGAAAAACGACGACACGCTTTCTCATCAATTTGTTGTTCCCTCCTTTATCTATTTGCTTTGGATGAACAATATATCGGTAAGCTAGAGTTTTTGGTAATAATTAATTCGTTGCAATCTATTTTTATTATTCTGTTATCGCGTTGCTTGAACTTTTCCAGTCCCGTTTATTTAAAAATACGGCGATCTTCCAGTCCGATCCTCGGCTGCGACTGCGAATGCATTATCGTGTTTCGAGGAGGAAATACTATAGCAACGTCAATAACGCGAAATAAATTCTTCTCGGGATCGGTGATACTTAACTCGGCCAGCTCCGGCCATGAAATAACAGCGGAAACGTTAAGCGATGCATTGCGATGTGAAATTACCACTTAGACCTCCCGCGGATTGAGTTAAATTTCAATTTCTCCGACGGCTGTATCTGCTACGCTGAATTATTGGATCCGCTTAGAATCTTCGACGAGTCCCTTCTCGCGTGACAGAATCTTTCGCGGCGTTTTAACGAATGTTTACCGTTCGTTAACGAACGGGGCTGTCGGTTAACGTATCGCGAAATAATTCGGAAATATAATTGGAACTCTAGCGATTCGAGTAGCAATCGGTCGAACCGGTTCGTGCGCGAACAATGAAAAAGAATGCGGCATAATGCGCGACCGTTCGCCGAAACGTACAAACATTCGCGCAAACACACACAGAAAGCAGAACGCACGGCGTTGTGTATCGCAAAACGAACATGGCGTGTTACCGATGGTTGCTGCGGTTGAAAAAATAATTTGAAAAATTGTTTTGTTTCGTTTTTGGTACTGCATATTGTTTCACGTTTGCTCTCTCTGTCTCTATTTCTATTCGTGCGGAAGATTCGTCGTATTTTGGGAACGATGCTTGCCGTGTATTTTCGTAAAAACAAGGAAAAAAATTGTTTGGCCTGCGGGTATGCTCTATTTGATTTATACAGAGGGAACTACGCAAATATCTCCGGTAATTATAGGTTCTATGAAAAAACCGCTGGGAACGCGGTATTTTATATTATATTTATACAGTATGATCTATAATTACATAATCATATTCTCTGGGACACTTGACGTGGGATTAAACGGATAAATAGTCGGTCCAGAATGCGCCAGATTTGTTTTTCCATGGATCTATAAATATCAGAAGCGTTTACGTTCACCGCGCGCGTGGAATTTTATTTTATTTTATTTTCGGTGGTTAATTAGGGACGAAGTCTCGAGTTTCATTGTATTTCACAAATGTGCAAACGCTATAATTGCATGAAGATGCGCTAATAATCACGAATTCATGCGACCGGTGAATTTGATTCGAGAAAAATAATTTTCTGTTCGAGCACATCGAAAGAGATATTCATGTTGTTTTAGATATTCATAGAAAAATATTCCGAACGAGTTCGAAACGGGCTAAAATATTCTGTGGTGGCGTGTCGCAGCAACTCTCTCTCTCTCTCTCTCTCTCTTAAAACTTTTAAAACTCTTCAAAGCCCATGGCGATATCCGTAGGCATTTTCATAAGTTTTCTACTGCGCACGGAAATCGAATGTAAATAGTTTTCATATGTAACATCACGTCTCTTTAACTTTGTCCCTAAAAATTTACAAAATTTTAGAGTCCTCGTTCGAAGAGGAACATCTTAGTGCAGGCCAGTGCTGCCAGGTGAGGGGATGGAGCACGAATCGAGGGGAAAAAGTTGCCCTCTCCCTGCCAGTACCGAAATATGGGGAAGAAATCTTGATCTGCCGACACTGGGCCTGTCCCGGGCGACTGGCGGCTCGCGAGCCACAGGCGAGTGCTCTCCCCGCTCCTGAGTTTAGGCGAAGGGGTAGAGGGGCTAGGAACCTATATAGGAGGTTGCCTCCGGAAGAGACATAAGCACGGTACGGCAATATGAAGTGGTGGGGGAACCTGCACAGCGGTAGTGGGGGCCAGGAAGCGACGGCGGGGGAGAAGTTGTCCAGGCCCCTCTTAGGCTGCACTCAGAGATGCGACACGAGCGTATCATGGTCGAATAGTTCATACAATTAACCATAATACTATTTTCTAATATTATGAACGTTTATTTATCCATTATAGACGTTTTAACCGATTTTATAGTTGAATATTTGATCCTACGTTAGTCCTTGCGTAACGAGTGCAATTTTTCTCTTCCTCGTCGAACTGCATACTTTCTGTTTCTTGCACGCGTCTTCCGTGCACCTCCCACGTTCACTGCACGTTGCATATTACACCTGCAGAAACTTCCTGCAGTCTAGTTATCGCAGCGAAGCGTAAGCAAAATTCCGCGAGCGTCGCGGGTAGATCGCGGAAACGGTGAGTTCGCGTTGCAGCGAACAAATCGCAATAAATTACACGGGTTTCCATTGTCCCGATGGACGGTCTTCGCGAGGCGAAGCTGCGCTAAATATTATCGAAGTTTGCGCCCGAGAAGTTACGCAATCTAGAATCTAGCGACACGGAACCTATTCAGAGGATGTTCCCCGGTTTCGCTTGTGCGGCGGCCGGCGGAAAAAATCGAGTTCTCGGCAATTATCTTCGCGGACAAAGGGGCCCGGCAATATTTACATCTTTGAATGCAACAATACCGATGGACAGTATTGAGATCGCGCGGAGTACTCGCGGTGTACTACGTTCATTGAATGGCCCGGTCATGTGTGCACGACAGTGCTCGCGCCGAACAATGGCATCTTCAGCGGCCCGCTTTTGTCCGTTCCCAGTTTCGAGTCTATTATCCGGCCTGAAGTTCCGCGGTTTACGGGCCCGGCGCAATCTGATTCGTGTATGGCCATTTTCGGACGTATAATTTATGTTTACGGTGGAACCACCGTTATATCAGCGAGCCCATAAGCAATCAATTATTTTCAGATCTGAAACAAACCTCGTAGCAAATTCAAGCTTTCACTTCTTAATTTATTATGCAATCTCCATCGTTGTCAAGGACAGTCTGCCATCTTTTATAGAAATCCGGGGCTCGTCAAGCAAAACATGACTCAAGGTTCCCTCCTTGCATCTTCTACAGAAGTAAAATTTGCTTCCGGTTTCCAAGCAAATCGAAACGTAAAAATTTCTGAAATTGCATTACACGATTGCATAACAAAATGTAACAACCAGGATCTTACGGAAATTTTTGCGTTACTTTATGAAAAGTGGAGTACGTTAAAATTTCCTTTCGGTCAGTAAAAGATATTTTGCGATCGAATGAAAATATTCATAATACTATTATTACTGTAAATATTATTTGCATCTGCAGTTTGTAATCTTCGATTACTCGGTTTTGCTCGTTGCTGTACTTGCAGGTGAATATTTCCCAAGACACACAGTGCTCCCGAGAAGTATTCGGTTATTTATATTTATATTTTTACGCCTGGAAAACTGAAGACACCTTTTCGGTTCAAGGTGTTACAAATTGAAACGCCTGCGAGAACATCGAACAATTTTTCTCGTAACTGAAACAACCCTGGATTTAAAGGAGCTTCCCCTTCGCGGAGGGGAACATAAATTTCGCAGGAAAGAGACCAAGCTTCTTGAAGTACTCCCACTCGGACATACTTCTACACAATCTCATGCTCAAATTCCGGAAATATGAGGATGTAACGTGCTTCGAGTTCAACGTATGGAAGACCGGAAGCAGGTGTCGCCGTGTTATATAACAGGCAATATAAAATGTGACAAAGAAGATGGCAGCGCATTTATAACAGATACGAGGGAATAGATTCTGTTAAAAACGCCTAGTCCGTGGGACACTTGCAGTTCCGCAGACTATAATTTCGTTCGAGACGTTTGTCTCCATACGGTCATGACATCTAAAAAATATTTCATCTGTAAACAATGTCGTAACAAGTACAATACCGTACAAAATAATTGAATCTAATTCACGTTACCGAATTAATTTAATTCAAAACGTCAAATTTCTCAGAATAAAGCATCACTGTACAATTTACGATCGCACAAATTAACAAAATAGAATTTTCAGTAGAAATGAAATATCACATTTTCTGTTATTATATTGAATATATTTGCAGCGACGTGTATTCGAATATTTCGTAAATCTTTGGATTTCCGATTCTCCAATAAATTCAGTTTCTCGAATTCGAGGGGAATTTCAGTTAGCTCGCGGCGACGGCGAAATAGGATTGAAACATTTAGTTGGCGGCACGCGTAAATGTTGATAAAGATAAGGTACAAATATGCATTTAGAATGAGGATTAAGAGCACGGCGGGCGAACGCAAGTTGCATCTCCTAATTTGCGAAATCCGTTATTTACGTCGTGCACTAATTACTCGCGATTTCACAGGCAGGCCTAGACAGGCTTAGCCGGGGCAGTTACATAGCGCGAAAAGGTGAAGGGTCATCGTTCTCTGTCAAAGGATTCTGGAAATTTAATTAATCCGAGTCGATGGGAACGAGATATACGTCGTATTCACTTGAACACATTACACTCTGCGGTGGAAATTCCCTGAAATTCATGTTCCACCCGGCGGAGATATTTATAAGGAAAAATTGAAATTCGATATCGGTCACGTAGAACCTTACGAGCTCGAATCGGCAAAATGGATTACGTTACCGAAACAAAAATTCTAGAAAAAAATTGCACTATGTTTCGGATTTAAACGCGGTTTTCGTCAGCGGAATATTAACTTCCATTCGCAAATTTCATTATTCGTAGTATTACCGTAGTTCAGTCGTAATTCAAGCAACTAAAGACTGTATTAAATTTTTATTTTTCTAGGAAATAGTAAAATATTATTCATCCGTTTAGTATGCGTTCATAGTTCAGTACTCATTTTGCCAATTAATATCCCGTCGCCGGAGATCAGTGTAGTTTCCTGTTAAATTTCAATAATCCGATTTCCGCGATACTGCTTCCAATCTCGCAGCAACCTAAACAAATAGAATATTTTAGCATACACCGTGCGAACATGTGGAGCACGAGTACTGCGTTGTCAGAAAAGTTCGTGCCGCTGCTTGAAACAATGCAAAATAATAGGTAAAATTTGCCTGACGCGGAGTAAAAATGTCTGAGAATGTTTTACGTCTTCCCTAGGAAATTTCGACGAGCCAAGAACGGAACGACAGTGTCGAAAAGTCTTCCGAAAAATTCCGCGACAATTCGTTCAGCTCGCGAGGTTCTCGCCGAGGAATAAAAATTGCGACAGCAACTTTCTCGCGAGATCTTCATTGAATTTCATTTCCCCGGAGGTCCGATCGGTTTCCATAATACGAAGAATCGGGCACGAGCTTTTCCCCGGACAACACCGCACGCTGCACGTTCGTTCCGAAACGTGGTATCGTAAATAATAACGTTCGATCCGATGGAAGTTCGGCTGCGGTACCGAACGGGAAGTTTTCTATAGCTGGTGCATAATAGTCGGCGGGCTGCTCAAACTGTAGACGATGCAAATGTAGACGGCGAAAACCGCGGCGAACGTGGCCAAACCAAAGACAGCCTTTCCCAACCCTGCGAGGATCGAATTCAAACTAAACCAAACTATTCCGCGGCATCTGTTTCGGTTAATTCGGCCGGACCGGTCCGCACGCGTTGCCTCTTTATTGTTATTATTTTATTATTATCATTTTAGATATGTTTATTCGCGAAACGTTTGTTTCAGCCGGCGCTAACATCGCGTCTCTTTTTCTTCAGCACCGGGAGCCGTCAATACGCCGCACAGTAGTGCCAAAGCGGCGAAAAATCCATTTTATAAATTTTCGATTTTTATAAGAAAAATTGGCATGGTGTGCCGAAATCAGATTTTTGAAAAAAAATTTTTCTACCGAGATATACGCATGGTAAATAAAATCATTTCTTCGCTCCTGCGAATTCATCAGTTTTCAGTGCGACAAATATGTAATTGCTCCGCCTATAATTGAATACTTAGGCGTCTACAAATCATATGGGTTATTGCAAATGGCTTCAACTATTAACTGGCAAAAAAAGTTTTCCAAGTTGTTTAAAAATTTCACCTGGAACATCAAATAATCGTAACTTCTGCATGGTTCACTCGTGGAAATTCTGAAAGTTGATATTTAAACTTAAATTCTGGCGAAAGGGTTTCGAACGGACTCATGATTTTTTGCACGAAGTTAGATCAATATCACACCTTGCCAAAACTATTAGTTCCAGACCGAAATCTATTAAAAGAAATAGATTTAAACGAAATCTATTTGTTGTATGCTTCCATAAATAAGAAATGGACAGAAAACAGAGATTTTCGATTAGCCCATACTACTTAATGTTAACAACTTTTTACGAAAATTTTTTTTTGCCAAATAAGCGTTGTACCTGTCGCAATCTCTCCACAAATTTTCAAACAAATTCGTTGGATAGTTTTGTTTTTACAGACTTTTTGCCGTTTTTTGGCCATTTGGCACCACTGTGCACCGGTTACTAGAGGCGCGTGTGAAACCTTCCGGCACGAAAGTTCAGACTTCGTATTTTCCTTGCAATTCCAGTAGAGTATATAGGGTGTTTCACCTAACTCGAGCACCTAAAATATCTCGCTTGTTGAAGAAAATTGCGGAGGAAAACATTAGTTGGGCAAACATTCATTTAAACATTCAGAGGGGCAAATATTACGATAGTCAAACAAATTTGTTCAAGGTTATATTTGTATCAGTGTTTACAATTCATTATGAGCGTGATTACAAGCAGTAATCAAGGTTCGAGAATATTTCTTGAAATCCTAGAGGGATCATGTCTCTCATCGTTATTTCACTATTTACATCAAGTGCCCTACTTTTATGAATTTCTCATACTCAGGGTCACGTGAAGGTTATAATATTACAGGTCGTTGGATTCGTCTTGACCTCGGCTATCGTATAACAATATATCGACAATAATAATATATCGTTCCATTTAAAAAAAACCAAGATGGCCTTGAAATCTCAAAAGATATAACCTAGAACAAATTTTTTTGCCTGTCATAATATTTGCCCCTCTGAACCAACTAATGTTTTCTTCTGCAATTTTCTTCTATCATAGAAAACAAGAGAGATATTTTAGATGCTCGAGTTAGGTGAAACACCTTGTATAGAATTTATGTCAGATATTAGGGTGGGGGACCCAATTACTGTAGGGGGTACCAATTAATGTACCTATACTGATTACACTTATTTATAAAGCATAATGAATATTAAGAAAGAGATATATAATATTATTAACTGATTTTAATGAAAAAAATGTAATATCTTTTTTTTTTAGTATTCATTGTAAATTGCACAGTAATTGGGTCCCTTCCCCTATACTCTATACGAACGCTATACAGGGTAAGTCACCTAACGTTCGCATCCAGAGTATCTTTGCTGTTTTTATGAAAATATTATCAAATGTCTCAAGGACAAAGTTGAACGGTTCAATGGGGATTCTATGAAAATATTTGTTTTTATATTTTTCAAAGATCTCAGGGTCACCTTCATTTTTTCATCATCCCCTTTTAAACGCCTATAGTCCCTTTCGTTAGGAATTCAGTGACTATAATTACTCAAGGTCTCTCTAGGTCTCAGACGGAAGAAATTGGATTTCATACTTTTCCTCTATCTGTGATCTTGATTGACCTTGAGTAATCACGGAATACCTAGAGAATGAGACTGTGATCGTAAGTGCTTAGGGGTAGCCCCGTTTAGAAAAGCGAAGGTGACCTTGAGATCTCCAGAAGAAAATAACATAAAAACGAGTATTTTTATGGCTCACCCTGTATAACGCAGTCCAGCGACTACCTATACGGTACTATTGGCAAAACATATCTGGAAATAGTCAATATTTTCTGAGTGCAAACAGTTTGATTTGCGTTTTTCGAGCAAATGGAAATTTCCTCACTTTCTTTAGCTCTCTCGTCCATAGAACCGAACAGATTCGTGGCCGAGCATGCTGGGTATTGTCGTGATTCCGGTACCGTGATCTCATCATCTTCTGTAGCTTTTTCGGACGGACCTACACGAAATTACACAGTATTCTTTCGCATTCTAAATTGGCTTCCATAGAAACAATTAAAAAGTCAGGATAAAAACAGACATCTATCTCGCAAAGGAACGAATTCATTATTTTAAAAAATACGGCAAACATGTTAGTAAGATTTGTCAATTTCACTTCGTATTTTACTAAGTCCGAATTTTAAATTAGGATATATATTTTTCTTTCACCATAAATTTTTTAACAAGTTCGTGTTACTAAGAATTCTGGAAAATTTTTTTCAGATCTAACCTCACTGTACATGAAAATTGAAGCGCCCTTTCAACAACGACCCTCCAACTCCAACGCATGACATACGATCTTTTTTCATCGTTTTATTGATCTACCAATGAAATATGCACTGTCGACATTACAAAAAAGGATCGTACATCATATTTTAGGGGATCGTTGTGAAAGGGGTTCAGTAGTCTTCGAATCTATGGCAGATTCATCGCGAACAAAATTTTCTAATATTTTTAGAGATAGTTCCGTGTTCACATTCATCACATTTTCAATTTTCATATATTATTTTATCAGACAATGAGAATGTCCCAGGAATTTAAATATTATATTATTTTCGACTGTTTCTTTTTGATACTCTTTTTTAGAACGAGTGCGGAAATTTTTATTTTCATAACGCGATCAAAAAATTATTTAAAAAGACTATCTTCTCTGCGCGTAAAGTATTTGTAATACAAGCGTTAAGTATTTTTAAATAATTGTTGGTACATTTACCGTACATTTATTTCTAGCTAAAAAAATATATATATAATTTTCTGATTGTGTTACACGGGAGTGCCAATACAGTTTTTATAACAAACTGTATTTAATTATCGTATATTTAACACTAGACTCACAGGACCCGTCAAAATGACGGGTTCTAATATTTTTAATTTAATATTATTGAGGCTCTAAGGATACATACATGAGAGATTATTTAGCAAATTTATTTCTTTGGGTATATATTATGTTAAAAATACTGCCAAAAATGTGGGTAGCACGTTCTTGTTATTTTTACGAACTAATGCAAACTAGTTTCTTTCAGTGCTCCGTAAACCCAGCGTTAATACCGTGCGTATAAATTAAAAAATGCGTCAAATTGGAGGGCTGAAAGGTCTCTAAAAATACCGAAGCGTGTCGCGCGTACGTGAGCCTTGATTACCTCACCTGGTTCGCCATTTTCGTCCGCCATGTTCCTTTCGGTGGCTCGCTAACCGTCGAAGTTAGCAGTTGGAAAGCGTTCCTCGAGTGTCGATCGACTTCTACGAACAAGTTAATTGAATTCTGATCGGTCTAACGTTATCGCGGTGTAATTGTCAACAGAAGAAAGAAGAAAAAAAAAAAGAAAAAAGAAAGAACGAAAAGGGAAGAAGAAAGTCAAAGTAACCTCGGAGTTATCGGGCGGGGAGGACAAGTTTCGTCGGCGTTTTCCCTCTTTCACCGCGAACGGAATCACCAGTTCGGACGGCTCTCAGTTAGCGAAGTAGACGGCAAATTTACCCGGGATCTCTTTCCCCTTCTTCGTTAAGCTGTCGTTAAGCGCAAAAGGTTTTTCCTATTTCTTGCCGTTTTCGTTTCGCTCTGCTGCCAGAAGTCTCTCTCTCTCGCTCTCTCTCTCTCTCATACACACTTTTCTCTGAATGTTCGCGGCGACGACGAATTAATCTGCCTCCGGTGATTACACAGTTAGACGACGACGCGGTCCCGAGGCCAGCGGCATTTCTCCGGGGAGATTTTCCGCCCGAACGATGCAAATTTATGATAAACACGTTGTGACTCTAACGAGGCCAGATGTGGAGAGATCGCGTAATTTGTTGCGCCGGGAACGACGTCTTCGACGCGGCCGACTCGCCGAAATTAACGAGAAAAATATGCCCCGAACCAACATGGCCGCGTTTCCCATCGAGAGAACCTTCCGCGATCCACAGTTAGTCACATAAGTATTCGTACGGGGGCCCGGCATGGTTTGCAATCCATATACGCACGCAAGGGTCAAAATTTAA
>JAQQRO010000094.1:0-12034 GCA_028454255.1 Halictus ligatus
GTTGAGAATGACATTCATCAGATCAACACCTTCGGGTTTCAAGGCGTCGGCGCAACGTTGCAAGCTTCGCTTAAACGGCTCGATGCACAGCAAGTCTTTGCCCATGCCTGCCCACTGAGAGCCCATCCCAGAGAACACGAACCAAATAGGACGTTTCTCCGAGGTACTGATTTGACTAGTTTCTTCGGCTCCGACCGTTCCCAGCACGGAGTAGCCCCGGTAAAGATGACCTGGTATGTTCAACGCATAGGTGTCGTGAAGAAGAGCGATGAACTCGTCGTCCTTCTCGTGTTCTTTGGCTTTGTCTAGAAGAACCTGTACAGCTTCCTGTGTGCGGCCGGATACAGCGACCAACTTGAGAATTTTACTATGTAGGACTGGCGACAGTTTTGGTTTTGGATTGCTGCGAAGAAGTATGTGCGCGTTGGTTCCGCCAAAACCGAACGAGTTTACGGCGACTAAGCCACCCTTCCATGGCATATTCTTATCGACGACTTGTATGCTACCGTCGTGTAGAGACGGTATATGAATGTTCGGATTCTTAAAGTGAAGATTGCCTGGTATCACTCCTGTTTCCATAGCGATCAACAATTTCGCCATAGAACACATTCCACTGGCCGCTTCCGCGTGACCCAAGTTTGACTTGACTGAGCCAAGAAGAAGGGGAGTTTTCCTGCCTTTGCAGAACAAGTCTGCGATAGAGTTGATCTCTTGCGGGTCGCCGACCTGGGTGCCCGTTCCGTGGGCTTCCACGTAGACAACGTCCGTTGGACTGATACCAACCTCCGCGTAGACTTCGCGCGTCATTTTTTTCTGCATCTGCCCGTTCGGATACGTGATGCCCTCGACTTTGTTGCCGTCCGTGTTCGTTTTCGAATTTATCACCGTTGCGTAGACTCTGCGCGCGTCCTTCGACATTTGTAGGAACAAAACACTGATTGCCTCGGATCTGACGAAGCCGTTACCTGCGGCGTCGAACGCTTTGCACGTGCCGTCCGCCGACAACATGTTCAATCGGTGGGTCTCGAGCGACGAGGTGGGCTTCAGCATAAGGTTGCATCCAGCTACAATAGCCGCGTCGCACTCTCCCGAACGCATCGCGCTGATCGCCTGGTGCATACCGTACAGCGACGACGAGCAAGCTGTGTCTACCGCGTGACTTGGCCCATTGAAGTCGAAAGCGAACGATACCCTATTGGCTAACATGGATCTGAGGCATCCGGTCAATGAGTAGCCTGTGAAAATCGATTTCGAAGTAAATGCGTATGTACGCACGTATGTACATGCACAACGCCGAAAGAAAATTCGCTTTCCAATTTCAACGAGGAGCCTATGCCCTACAGAAAATAGTCAAATTGCATACCATTGATCTCTTCCGGATTGTGCGTCCACAACTCGTGCGAATCTGAGGTAGAAACACCGACGAACACACCAGTCTTCGATCCTCTAATCTCTTGTGGATTAATACCAGCATCGACTATGGCCTCGTACGTGGCCTCCAGGAGTATCCGACTCTGTGGGTCCATCAAATGAGTTTGTTTCGCGTGAACACCAAAAAAAGTGGCGTCGAAGTGTTGAATGTCCTTCAATTTGCCGGTTCTCTTTGGTAAACCGTAGATTCCGGCTGGCCATCGACGATCGTCGTCCGTGATCATGTCGACACCCTCTAATAAATTCTTCTTCAACTCGTCTACATTTTCCGACTCCGGGAAACGACCTGGAGAAAACGACAAACACGTTAGATTTGCCGATACTATAATATATGTGGTATAGGTATGAATCGGACCTATGTAAGAAATTCTTCGTTACCTGAGAAACCACTGATGACGATGTCATCGTGAAGGTATTGTGTGTTACCGTTGATCACTGGCTCTCTCACGATGGGGCTGTTCGCGCTTTCAAATTGGGCCGGCATTTTCACTGAGAATCGTTGGTGCAATCTCCTTTTAATTCACCCGTTCTCGCGAAGTATATTAAACGTGGAAGCTTTTTAGCTTTTTGGACAGTGAGCTGCCTTACCTAAAACCCTAAACCTTACTTAAAACCTTATCTCCAGTTATCGCTAATTATCGTCGTATGTAGATTCCCGGCGGTTATACACATAAACACAGTGTATGTACGTCGCGGCGTCGACAATTAATTTAACAATGATTATACGATGCGGAAGAATTTCTGCGGTAGAAATCCTATCGAGATGTATGATTGAACTATGTATTTTAATAGCAGCAACGAGATAGAGTTTCGATGTTTTAGCCGTGACAGATACTGTGCTTGTGTCGGGTGTATGGAAAATTGGGACAAATATATAGGTTTGGATAGAAGTAGGGGGGTGTGTAGGGACAGTCAGCAGGTAAAGGAAAAGACGGATCGCATATGTTGGTCTTGGAAGTGTCTAATGGACTGTTCAGGCCTTAATGATAACTTAGAATTATCCCAATTCGGCCCCTAGCGGCGGTTTATTGCGGTACCCCTCGGACATGCGGAAGGAGTAAACCCCCTGTACGGTGCCCCCATGACTTTTAGAATCGTGTTGCTTTTTGTGCATAAACATTACAGCAAATTTAGGGAATATTCCTCTTATCATGTACTTACTGACGAAGCTATTTTTTGTGACCAAGGACAACTGAAGATACATAATATGAATTATTATTATTACATGAATAATTCGGATTTTATACATTTATCACAAAAAGAGGTGGGCATAATTTAAAACTGTAAAAACATTAGTTTTTTTTTTAAATACTGTTACATTATTTCCAATCTATTAAACATTTTCGGAAAGAAAATTAATTTCTACTTCACTCCAGTTTGTTGCAATTCAGATAGAAAATTTTAATTTTATGTAAACATACGCCATCTAGTGATAACATGATAAAATGTCACAATTTTTTTGTTATTCATTTAGTGGAACCACCTTCTTGACCTTGAAATGACTTTGAGCAAGAATAATCATGTTGAAGCGGATGAAATGTGGAAGTTTAAAACTAAAAAGTTAAAGTTTTTTTACGTCGGGTTGACCTTTACGTATCATAATAAATGTTCAAAATAGTTAAATCGGCGAATAGGGTGTGACATTGTGCAAGGTCAGGTATAGCGGTGAGACAATCCCGATGGAATGTAACAATTATGTTATTTTTCATTATTTTTTCATGAAACCTCTCTCAACACATTCGTGGAATTTTTCTGATAAAAATGACACTAAACATGGTATAATTTGCATCATATTTACTATGCATTCGTACATTTGTTCGATGACTGTGTTGTGCACCGACGCTGCATGCCAGCTCTTTCGTCTTCGGCAAGACAGTGACGTGGGTAGGCTAATTTATGACACCCTTCAGTGCCAATGTCACGGCGCGGGCCATCGGCGCAAGATGCTAATTCGCAACAGGTTGCTTCCGAACATTGGAGTTATAGAACTCAAATTTTTACTGAAAATATTTAGAATGCGTTCACTTCTATCTAGAGATAAAAACTAGAAAAAAAAACAATTCTTTAAATATACTTTGTCAAACTATTTGTTCCTTCTCGCAAACAATAATTTTTAGGGATTTTTGAGGGATTCAGCATGTTAGGTTGATCTTTTTATCTACTGCGAACCATTATTGAAAATTCTCATCCCTGTATTATCGAGAAATGGGTTGCGGAATTCCGGACCCTTGCAACCCTCGTGGGCACACGTACACGCCGACAAGGCGGTGTGTGAGTGGTCCGCGGCACGGCTATTTGGATGAAGCTACAGCAGTGCCGTCCACGTTGTCGCGCCACGCATGCTCCTATAGGCCTCTGTTTTACCGATACAGTGACTGCTGACGACCAGAGAGATCGGGAACAGAGTACACCGCACGTAGCGAAAAATGCCGGAACTATATTTTGATGAAAAACTCAATGATCCAATTTTTCTGGGTTCCCGTATTCATTTGTTTAATACATAAGTATACAACGTGATTGGCGGTGCATTGAGATCCTATATGTTCCCGCTAGGCGGCAAAGGTCCAACGAACTCTATACGAGCTCTAAATCTCTCGATATCTACGATAATATCACTCGACAAGCAGTACGCTGCTGAATATTGCAAATTTCGGCGAAAAAACGCAAAAGTAGGACTTCTGAGGACCTTTGCCGCCTAGATTAAACTTTTATTTAACGCTTTTGACTACAGAATAGTACTATCTTTGCATTATTAACAAATGAAAGCGAGAATCCCTTACCCTCGCAAATCGTGTACGTGTGGAAGTAGGGAAGGGATGTCGAAGCTACGGCAGCGGCGTTGTGACGTTGTCGGCCACGCACGCTCAGATCGCCTCTGTGATAGGCATCATGCGACCGAATAATGGAAAATGTTGCTCGACGACGCAAAAGTATTACCTGCCTGGTAGCGAGCGCTCTAGATTTATCCTTTATCTAGCGCTTTTGACTACTGATAATCCCCATCTTTGCATTATCGAGCCATAAATCCGTGCCTCCCGAACCCTTGCAACCTTGTACGATCTAGCGTTGTGTGCGGCACACCAAGGCACACGCACACGGCACGCACACTGGGGCGGATCAAAGCCACCTGGCAAAGCTGGACCATAAGACGCACCGTGATATATTTCTTTTGATCACCTACGACCGCGACTGTCGCTGAACTTCCACGCCTTATATATTCTTTTACCCCCTTGCATTCATCTCGCTTGCACTCTGTCTTTCGCATCCATAACTTACATTTATAAAAACATACACTTCCCTATCGCTTAGTTCTAAACACTCTTCATTCACACCTTCTCAGTCACTCGAGTTTTCCCAAACATATGGGCGCCGATCTGTCGTAACATGGTCTGGTTGCCCTCACGCACGCAAGCACAATGAACCATTCATTCCCACATTTCCATACACAAATATTTTTCGTAATTTTAGTGCGTCAAAAGATATTTCCGTTTTCAGACAAACGAAACGCCCTGTATATCGGCTAGAAGATGATATTCTTTGATACACTGCCAAACGTAGAGAAGGACAAAGAAGCTTCCTTGCTCCTCACGGAAAATACCCCGCGGCAGTCGAGATAGTTTAGGGGACTTTTATCGACTAGATATTTGGGACATACAGTTACTCGTTTTAATATTCGGACACTATGGTTTTTGCGAAATTAAAGCTTTACGTACTTACTTAAAATTTGGTTATCGAATTTTCTGGTCCGTAATTTGTTGAAGCACATATTCTAGTTTACAAATATGTAAAATTAATTACTTTATTTTTTATTGTTTTCCACATAATAAATCATAAACGAAATTAGACTCAATATTGGTGTCGAAAAAATATTTGGACATCTAGTATATTTCGCCGTTTATTCGCTTTAGAAGGTCCGTTTGTAAACTCCTTATGATTGTTTGTAAACACCAAGAGTGTGCAGCAATTCGGTTAGCTTCTGGTAGTCACACAGTTTCATAATAGATTCCATCGTTTCTACACGCATTTGTGAAAATGGGTCGCAAAAGTAAAAATACCTCATTCAACATTCGACAACTCGTTATATTTCACCGCGAAAAAGGGAAATCATACCGGGAAATTGGGAAGTTGTTAAATTTAAGTAAATGTACCGTCGCGGATATTATAAGAAGATATAAACATGAAGATCGCATTGAATCTATTCCTCAAAGGGACGCCCACGTTTTCTTGACAATCGTGATAAGCGTGTAATTATTCGAAAAATAAAGATCAATCCAGTATTAAGTGCCCCTAATTTAACAGCAGAATTGGCTGCGGAAACTGGAAAGAAAGTGCACGTGGATACAGTTCGCAATGTTTTAAAAGATGCTGATTATAATGGTAGAGTGGCTCGTAGAAAACCATACATAAACGAGATCAATCGAAAGAAACGCATAGCATTCGCTAAAGAATTTATTTCTAAAACACAATCATGGTGGAATGATGTGATTTTTGCGGACGAAAGTCAATTTCATGTTTCTGGGTGTAGTAGACGAAAATTAGTGTGGCGTAAACCAAATGAACAATTAAAAAGAAAGTATATGATACCGACGGTGAAACACGGTGGCGGAGGCTTGATGGTATGGGGCTGTATTTCAACTGCTGGAGTAGGAGAGTTAGTTTTCATTGAAGGTATTATGGATAAGAACAAATATTTAGACTTATTAAAGCAAAATTTATTAAAAAGTGCAACGAATATGGGTATACGCGACAGTTTCAAGTTCTACCAGGACAACGATCCGAAACACAAATCGAGAATAGTTCCGGAATATTTATTGTATGCTTGTCCGAAAGTGCTACATCCTCCACCACAATCACCGGATTTAAATCCAATTGAGAATTTGTGGGACTTATTGGATCGTAATATTACGACAACGCCTATAAAAACAAAAGAAGAATTAAAAATACGACTGAGAGAAGAGTGGAGACGCATTACTCAAAATTACTTAAGTAAAGTAATTTCAAATATGCCGACACGGTTGCAACATGTTATTAGACAACAGGGATATCCCACAAAATATTAAAATTATTATAATTTTGTTCTTATGTATTTCTAAATAGGAAAAAACGTTATGTAATGTTAAGTGTCTGAATATTTTTTCGACACCAATATTGGGTCTAATTTCGTTTATGATTTATTATGTGGAAAACAATAAAAAATAAAGTAATTAATTTTACATATTTGTAAACTAGAATATRTGCTTCAACAAATTACGGACYAGAAAATTCGATAACCACATTTCAAGTAAGTACGTAAAGCTTTAATTTCGCAAAAGCCATAGTGTCCGAATATTAAAACGAGTAACTGTACATCGTTAAAGACTGTATTGGACGACACGCGGTGCTTACCGCGGCCATTTAGCATCTTTAACACTAGAACTACCGAACCAGTCAAAATGACTGGTGGATGATATTTTCTTTCACGATTAGTGAAACTATGAAAATGTTTTCACTAGAAATTTTTGAATATATCTCTTCTTTGGAGTACGTGTTACCATAAAAATCGCATGAAAGCTCGGTAATTTTAGTGTTAAATATCCCTGTAATTGTATTAGATTACCGCTAGAAACTGCCTTTTCTTCTGGACTGATTGATCGATTTCAATTGAACCGTCTTTGTCGTACAAAGTGAATTCGGTTATGATTTTCTTGGCGTGCACGTTGGCCGCGCGGGAAAATTTTTCCTGTCCGACACTTATCTGTGGCTGTATAACCGCATTCTTCAACGTTGTTTGTCTCGATTTTGCGGGCAATCGTTATCTTTCGAACAATGTCAAAAGACGATTGTGTAACGACAGCGCATGTAACAGCGCCTATATTTTTCGCACGAATGACTAATATATTTGCAAAAACCATACACGACGAGTATTAGCACTTACATGTTGATAAGGTATACATTTCAATTAAGAACAACTAATTGTCTAATATTAGATTTGTTCGTATAATTTTTACCGTAGGAAACATAAAAATCTATTTTTTACACTTTTTTGCTGTATTTAAATGATTATGGGAGAGATTTCGACGGAGATCGGTTTTGTACATATGTAGACAAAGATAATGTTAACACAACGGTGGAGCCACGGAAAGGTAAATAATTAATCTCATAAAAAATGTTACATACATACATTTAAGAAGGAAAATAATTTTAATAAAAAATTCATTTTACAGGCAGAGTGTCGATGTTTACTTCAGGTAGTGAAAATTTACATGCAGTTGAAAAGGTTCAACCTGGAGCTCTACATGCACTAACAGTGTCATTCACGTGTGATCCAAGTGTTGCAATGTCTCATCCGAGCTACCAGAAACAAGAAAACTAAACACGTTTGTTACGACAGCAACAAAGAAGTCGAACGAACCCCACCGTTCTTCCGTTCCTTCCAGTCGATACCTGGACGGAAGGTTTTTACCGTAAAAAGCGCATGCGCAGCGGCTGCAAACTGGCCGTTTATATTACTTTATGACGACTGCAATCCGCCAATTCCGATTTCCTAAAACAACCGAACCCAGATCTGTCCCAATAAATCATACCACTGACGACCGAAGACTTACAGGGTTTCCCACACAAATAGGAACACCTAAATACCTTTCGTAATTACAGTCCTATCAGAAAACTTCAGAGGACAAAGTGACACTATTGCAGGGGGCAACATAATGGTGAAAAAAATTTTATATCGCGTGTTTTTGAATGAAATTTCAAGGTCACCGATGTTTTTTTAAAGGAATAGTATATTTTTTACGATAGCATGATAGACACTAAAAAACAGAATTTAGTGGATACCATCTTCTTGACCTTGAAATGACTTTGACCAAGAATAATCATGTTGAAGCCGATAAAATGTGTAAGTTTAAAACGTTTTTCAGCAAAGATTGCGCGTTATTTAGGTCAGGTTGACCTTTACGTATCATAATAAATGTTCAAAATAGTTAAATCGGTGAATAGGGTGTGACATTGTGCAAGGTCCGGTATAGCGGTGAGACAATCCCGATGGAATGTAACAATTATGTTATTTTTCATTATTTTTTCATGAAACCTCTCTCAACACATTCGTGGAATTTTTCTGATAAAAATGACACCAAACATGGTATAATTTGCATCATATTTACTATGCATTCCTACATTTGTTCAAAGCGACAATGTTTTAGATTTCAGATAATGACTATGTTTTACACCGAGGCTGCATGCCAGCTCTTTGGTCTTCGGCGAAACATTGTCGTGGGAAGGCTAATTTATGACATCCTTCAGTGTCAATGTAACGGCGCGGGCCATCGGCGCAAGATGCTAATTCGCAACAGGTTGCTTCCGACCATTACAGTTATAGAAATCAAATTTTTACTGAAAATATTTAGAATGCGTTCACTTCTATCTAGAGATAAAAACTAAAAACAAAAAAAACAATTGTGTAAATATACTTTGTCAAACTATTTCTTCCTTCTCGCAAACAATAATTTTTAGGGATTTTTGAGGGATTCAGCATGTTAGGTTAATCTTTTTATCTACTGCGAACCATTACTGAAAGTTCACATCCCTGTATAATCGAGAAGTGGGTTGTAGAATTCCAGATCCTTCCAACCCTCGTCGGTACACGTACACGCCGACCAGGCGGTGTGTGAGTGTGCCGTAACGCGACTATTCGAAATTCGAACGAAGCTACGACAGCGTCATCCATGTTGTCGCGCAGCGCATGCTCCTGTAGGCCTCTCTGACGGACAACATGCTACCGAATATTGCTAATCATTTCTCGATGATACAAAAGTAGGATTTCTGAGTCCGATATTGTTAGTGGCGATATTGTGACGTGATGCTTGCTGATGAAGCCTGACATACTGGCAACATATTTTCTCTTTTTCTCTGTTTTACCGATACAGTGACTGCTGACGACGAGAAAGATCGGGAACAGAGTACAGCGCTCGTGGCGAAAAATGCGGGAACTATATTCTGATGAAATACTCAATGATCTAATTTTTCTGGGTGCCCGCTTTCATTTGTTTGATACGTAATCATACAACGTGATCGGCGTGGCATTCAGATTCTATATGTTCCCGTTAGGGTCAAAAAGTCCTACGAACTCCATACGAGCTCTGAATCTCTCGTTGTTCACGATAATGTCACTCGACAACACACGAAATCAGCATGCTGCTGAATATTGCAAATTACGGCTAAAAAACGCAAAAGTAGGACTTCTCAATTTTTGCAGGAATTGTGTAGGACTCTCTATCTTTGCATTATTAAGGTGGCCGGCAGGCATTTGGCCTTGACTGTCACGCTATGTTACGCTGTGCCTTTTTTCTATGCCTTTTTTTATGTCTTAAATAAGTATGTAATCAATTAAAAATGCATATCACCGTGTTTGTACATGTCTTTGCTACGTCTGTATAGAGCCTTTTTTCGATACGAACACTAAATCTCTCGAAATTAAGAGAATGCCGTCATACTTGATTCAGAATTCGAATTTTCTGCAGAATACTACAAATTACTCCACGATGAGGTAGAAATTCGCAATTTGGGCTCTATACAGACGTAGATTGGACTTTTAAGAAACACAAGTGACCACTTCTAAACTGCTCTTTGCAATATTGAAGCGGCAGTTTGTCTAGATTTTGACCCTTGTATACGTATATGGATTTCAAATCATGCCGGCCACCTTAACAAATGAAAGCGGGCATCCCGTACTATTGCAAATCGTGTACGTGTGGAACTAGGGAGGGGATGCACCCATACAATCTTGAGCCGCGGCCCACGCCTTAGGGCTGTGCGAATACCGAGTAGCACAATTGGTAACGTGTCAGCCCAATCCGTCTCGTGGCATTTAATCGCTGCTTTTATTTGTCGGTGTAATCTCTCGACCATCCCATTGGCTCGAGGATGATAAGAGGTCGTACGGAGATAAGACGCACCGATTATCCGCGATAATGCATTAAACAGCCGAGATTCGAATTGACGAACTTGATCCGTGGTTACTCTCGGGGGTACGCCAAAACGAACGGTCCACGTGTTAAGAAAAGGTTTCGATCGATACACGTAAGACAGTACCTAAATTCTTGGGACATCGGTAACGGTCCTACAATGTCGCAATCGTATGGACATGCTCAAATCTACCGGCGGAATTGTCAAAGTTGCCGACGGGGGCTGTGACGTGTCGAGTGACTATCGATCGCTGGCATGAGATGCAATGCCGTGCCTAGTCTTGGCAATCTTTATTTATTGATGGCCATACAAAACATTGAGTAATTAATTTTTGTGTTGCCCGAATCCCAGGCTGAGAGAGCCCGTGCAACGAATTAAAAACCGCTCGTCGTAATGGCTTCAGAACAAAGGGTCTCACAGTTTTGTCCGTCTAGTCACAATATAAACTAACATTGAAACCGGGGAAAAACGTCTTCTTCAAACAAAGGGCAGAAGAGTCAGATTCCAAGATCGCCTTCCGTTCAGAGTCGTTTTCCGGAGCTTGTGCAAGTACGACATGATCGGGTGCTACGGCTATCATTTCGACCCGGGATAACGCATCGGCAACAGTATTATCAACGCCCTTGACGTGCCCAATGTCCGTTGTAAATTGGCTGATATAATCCAAATGTCGAAATTGGCGAGGTGAACATTTGTCCAATTTCTGGTTAAAGGCGAACGTCAAGGGCTTGTGGCCGGTGAAAACAACAAAGCTTCGCTCCTCCACAAGGCGCCCAAACTTTACACGATCCCACGCACCATGGTCGCTACATTGTTCATAATTTCGAATAGTTTCAACTTCGATTTGGGTTATTCGACTTCGCGTACGCACACAATGGCCACTTTGACGGATGTAGGGGACAGACGAATTTTGATCGTTAAGGGGAGTCTAGAGTGATGATGCGGAGCTAAATCTAGAAATGCTATATCGCGTCTTTTCAATATAACATACGTTGCATGGTACTCGTGGCATTCGACCCCGAAATTTCATTAGAACCGACAACTTTAAAGGAAGGGGAAAGGAGGACGCCTGATATCCAGGATAAGAAGAGACCTACTGTTACACTGCTCTTTTGGCAGGGTTCTGTTAATGTTATACTGCTTGTTGAGTGATTTTCCTTGGAGCAAGAAGGTTTACGTTTCTATGCGTGTACTCCCGCGGTACCATTTGCCTTGTTGATTGAGAGATTGTTCATTATTGTATTCACTTGTTGTTGAGGAGGAGGGGGGAAGTATCGATATGTTACGATATCGAAACATCGCGCCGAATGGTCTTCGTTACCCCGTCGTCTTAGTGACGACGATACAACGGAGACATGAGAGAGTTGATGAACGTCGCTGAGGGAAGACACAAACCTGAATACTCCTCTATTATTTAATAAAGATTTATTGGTATTTCATACGTATTATTCATTGAAGATGCCCCGAACCAGTAACACTATAAATATATATATATATTTATATATATATAAGTATTAATAATATATATTATATATATATATATATATATATATATAAGTTTACGTTTGCAGCATCTTTGCTATTTCAATGCCGTTACTTCCTGTCAGGATGCTTCTGTGGTTTCCAGGCAATTAGCTTCTACTTCAACAGCTCTAGAGTCGAA
>JAQQRO010000095.1:0-11970 GCA_028454255.1 Halictus ligatus
AAATGTGCAGAATTACAAAACGATTGTAAGCTGAATACAAAGTTCGGAACATTTGGTCGTCGTTGTATTTATATTCAGATGTCGACAGTCTGCACACGTTTCGTAAAACCTGTTCATTTGATCGATAGCGTTTGCAGAACGAAACAAAAAATGTCGCATGTGGTCATGATTCATTATATTGACATTATTAATGGCCTAGCACGACGCACAGTGGTCGGAATCGGAAAACTTACTGACATTCTCACTCAACTTTTGAATCACATTTGATATTTGCATGGAACTTGGGCCGCATAATGTAGTAATGTTAACTTGAAAGTAGGCTAAAAGAAAAAAATATGTTAATAATTGCATAATTTTATTTAATAATCAATTTTTCAGCGTGTAATTTGCATCTAATTATTTTTCTTTTGTTCTTATAAGATTTTATTCTTATTTTTAACATGTATAGATCGGACTATCACATATTTTTTTCGTATAGAAACACGTAGTCAACCATGTCTCTTATGGTATCTCTTAATATTAAATATAAGTCTTCATTTTTGTGAAAATCAGAAATTTTTTCGAAATGAATAAAATCCCCATAAAAAATTTAACAAATAAATCTTTAATTATTTTCGTATTTACTTGAAGTGATACAAAATAATTAAACTTGAACAAAATATCAAACTGAAATTAAAATTTAATATCTTTTTCGGTAAAAGTTCTTTTTTTCATGTGTATGTAGTCTTAAACTTATATCCGTAGAAATATAATACAATTTTCCCTTCCTATGAAATATACAGTCTTCACTTTATACATATGTATATGTCCCAAATATCTAGCAGAAAGAAGACCCAGAACTATCTCCACTACCGCATGGTATACGCCGTGAGGAGCTACGAAGCTCGAGTGGCTTTGGTCGCCGAAGATAGCAAACATAATTCGGGTCAGGCATATCCGTGTGAGACCAGAAGACCACCAAATCCAATAACAAAACTTCTTTATTTTTCATTATGTTTTGCTGGGACTTTCACCAACATCTTCGTGGAATTTTTCTAATGAAAATGATGCCAAATATGATATAATTCCAGTGATATTGGTGTCATTTTTATTAGACAAATGCCACGAATAAATTGATAAAAATCCCATCAAAACACAACGAAAAATAAAGAAGTTTTGTTATTGGATTAGTAGTGGTCACTTGGTCTCACACCGATATACTCAACCGATACATATTATGCTACAATTCTCGGTGACCGTCGCCTCTCGAACTTCATGTGTTCGGACCATTTATCGACTAGTCACTGTAGACGTCATTAATAAGCACTTGTCGCAACGCAGCTGTGCATTAGCTGTGAAAAAAGAAAAAAAGAAAATAAGCGTCCACGATGAGCAAGATCTCCCGACTTAAATATTATAGATAACTTTTGGGGAATACTATCCAGGAGGTATATTCTGAAGGAAAAGAGTTTAGTACGATTGGAACAATTGAGAAACTGTGTTGAAGTGGAGGCAAATTAAGCATAAAACGATTAAAAAATTATATCAACCAATACCACAAAGAATGTTAACTGCTATATAAAGTAAAGATGGCAAGACAAAATGTTCACTACCTGCGAAAAGCGTTACCTTTCCGAAGATAAGAAGGAGGAGCTATGATTTGCGGGGGTAGGAAATCCCGCATCTGTTGTTTTCTGGTCATTAGGAAAGGTGATCGCCAAATGTTTGAAAAAAGGTCTTGTCGGGACCGCGCGTGCCGCGCGGTTGGATAGGCCCCAGCGGTACTCGGCTGGCAACGTTTATGACGGGGTAGTTAAATGTTCTACATCCGTAAAATCATTTAGGAAATAAAATAATTTTGCCATCCTGCAAACGTCAGGGTATGTTTTATTACTTTAGACACTAACATCTACAGGCGGTCAACTCTAACATCTTGCGATGCGAATCGCGTACCGCTACACTAAATATACATTTTATTAATGATTTTATGGGAGTAGTGCTCAGGACGAAGTTATAATATTTTAACCCATTAGCGCCCACTGTACTCGCTTGAGGATAACAAGATTATATTTGTTTGCTTCTAGCGCCATCTAAGATTGACTAGATGTTTTTTCCATCGTTTGCTAAAACTTAAAAAAAAATTCTTGGGCGTTAATGGGTTAAGAGGAATATAAAACAGTAAGATTATATTTTCCAAGGTCACTTTTTGTGAGATTTTAAATTATTTACAATTTTACTTTCATCACCAACTTTCCCTATCAACACACTGCGCACCTTCAAAATAGAAATAAAATTAATTTGCAACACGAGGTACTTTAATAAAAACAAAAACTGACAGGCCCAGGTATATTAACTTTGAACATAAACATTATCAGAACTGTCGACCATCAGTGTAATACAACACGCCAGTACCCATGTGTCTCAGAGCAAACATCGATAGCACATTCATCGCAAGCGCAATTAATTGCCACCATATTCCGAGACGCAATAAATAATGTGTAAAACATTATTCTCACAGCTGGTAACCATGCAATATTTACTCACATTGCATTATATAAACTGGCCTGTTAACAGATTTAACACTTTTAGTTTCGCACATAATTAGAGCGACGATGAAGTACCTGTTGTATATGTCCGTCGCCATACTGGTATCGTCGGTGGAGTGTAAGGTGATAAGGCAGATCTCAAATGGTATTGATAAGCCCAGCTCAAACCGTATTGTTCACTGTCCTTCGGGATGTAGTTCGGCCAAAGTGAGGCATGTTCCCATTTCGGAGTCTGACCCAGTTAATAGGCTCGAAACTTCTGTATCACATCTTCCACCATCTCCATCAAACAATGAAGTCGTGGGCCAGGATAGAGAACAAAATGAAGTCATTGCACAAGGTAGCCAATAACTCCCAGAAGTATCCCATCAAGAGCATAATAAAGACATCGAATCTCTGTTCCCAATAGATGGGGAGTTGGAAAGCAACGTGGTGAACAAGAGAGAAGAATTGATCGGAGCCTTCGTACCCAAGGTTGGAAAAAGGGATCTCAGGAGTCAGCGAGGTTTTAGAATAGGCGAACGGTTTGGTAAAATATTACTCACACCGTTCATATAGAATTGCAGAAAAAACTAGGTGTAAGTATGACAAAACTTTGAAATATGTATACATCTTTCAGTATGTGAGTGTGTCACTTGAAAGTGTTGCCACACATATAAGAGTGGCAATCTTTTCAAAAAAGGTACTTGTATAGTTTTGTTGGATGGTTAAAATATTTTGAAATCTCTTTCGAGGGTGATACGTCAGCCTTTTTCGATTATTTGTGATAGTATACTGGGGCAAAATAAATTATGGGTGGTAGGTAAATGGTTTAAAATTTCTACATGTATATTTGCTTGTTTGTACATGTAAAATACAATCAATCATTTTTGACGGTTCATTGAATCTTTTATATTATTGTACATTTTTGGTTGTTGACAGATGCTGCGAGATGTACACACTGGTCTTATTTAACAATGGTCAGCTTAATGAAAATAATTACTAGCACCGGACTTATATTTTAATATTATTTATAAGTCTTTGTTTATTCAGCAAAGAAATCGAATAAATCTTTTTACCTCGAAAATGCTTTTCTTTTCATTCTAATCTGCTCATTTCGTTATTTAATCACTCACGTTGCAAAGCTTTATTTAATATTGTATAATATCGTGAAATGAAAATCATTGTTATTATTTTTTCTAGAGGCTGATTCTAGTTAACGAAAATTTTTCAACTGAAAAGCACAAGATTCTGATGCATTTTATTAGGAAATATGAAATTGAATAATGTAAAAAATTATACTTTGAGTTAAAAGTCTAAACCTGTTCGTAATAGTTACTGTTCGGCACCTGACACCGGTATCGGTCTGCCCGTAGGACGCGCTTAGAATGTCGGAGCATAAGGTAGTTTACGAGGAAGGATCAGAAGCGAGGGAACGAGAATTCAAAAGACAAGTTTGCGGTTGTTGTATCAAATTAATTTATAAAACCCTTGTGAGCTTCATAAAACCCTATGCCCGTGAACACGTGGTGCCCGCCCGGGGAAACGATATGGAAATCTTGCCGCCGGACAGCGGACAGAAATCTTACGCACGCTGGATGGAGATCTTGCCCCGAAAAAGGAAGCGATCGTGTGACACAACCCATATCTTCAGGTGATACGTCCCATAGAAGATTCATCCCTTATTCACAAGAAGACGCATCCCGTACCTTCAGGTGACGCAACCCGGATCACCAGGAAGAAAGCAAATCTCACCCTGAACCCCGCCCAGCCAAACAACCCCCCAACAACCATGGAACTATAAAAATTTCCGAATTTATTAAATGAAGGTACATACCTGTTTCAACCTTGATACGCGTGACTTCCTATAGCATGAAACCTCTATTCTACGGATATACAGGGTGTCCATTTGAAAACTTTCCAGGCGAATATCTCGAAAAGTATGAAAGAAATTAAATAAGCGTAAAACACGTGTCCAAGTATTTCGAGGTGGAAAGAGGGGGGGGGGGGGGGTTTCGGTTTTTTATTTGCGTGGCGTTTTGAAGGTCAACTTTGTTTTTCTTAATGGAATATCTCATTTTTTATACCATAGATCGATAGTATCAAAGTCTGAGTATAAAAGCGTTGACCATCATATGTCCTAAACCTAATAATTAACGAGATATTATCCAAAGAAAAAAGATATAGAGATCTCGAGATATCGCGATCCTTTTCAAGTTGCGCACGCACCGTTCCCCACTCGATAACGATCGAAGGAGGTCAATGCGAGCCGGAGATCCATCATTCTACGTCTGGAAGCGGTCCGGAAAACACGCGTTCTCAAATTGTGTCTGTTCTACGAAACCCAGTACGCGTTGGAGGAGTCAAACCGACTCGGCAGAGAAAGGAAAACCGTTCTTCCTGCTGTCAATGCGTACGCGCCTCAAACCGAGGAGTCACGAGCACAAACCGCGCCGTGGCACTGTCGTAACATTTTTAAAAAAGCTCCGTGACTCTCGGCCGCGACCGCGTAGTAATCAATCAGAATAATAGCAGTTCTACGCGTTTAAATATTGTATTGGGAAGTGTTTTAATTATACATTACAAAGGAAAAGTGTTCCGGTCGTTAGTGGATGTAACTCTCAGCGAGCAAGTCGCGAAAGCGAGAAGCGACGGCGAGCGGAAAGCGCCGTGTGTCCATATGACACGATCTTATAAAGTTTAGAGAACTGCGTCTCGCGGAAATAGAAACGCGTCGCGTTGCGTGCGATTGTCGCATCGAACAGACACAACGTATTATTCTCGCCATTCAAATTCTAATTCAAGATTAATTACAAGGTACGTAGAAGTATCATTTGAAAGATACTGTGCGTACCGCCCGGGTCGATGCGAGACAGTCAATCATCGCATGATCGCGGTTGTTCTATCGAAATCTCGACAGAGCGTACTCTGAGGCCACGCATCGTGCCAAAGTACACAAACATTCTATGCGTGGGTGGAGGCATCGAGGAGATTTCAAGGTCATCTTGATTTTTTTAAATGGAAAGACCTACTTTCTGTATCATGAATCGATAGACTATCGAATTCGGAGTAAAACTGTATTGACCTCCACATGTCCTAAATCTAATAGTTAACGAGATATTATCGAAATAATTTTCTTTCTTCTTTGGATAATATCTCGTTAACTATTAGGTTCAGGACATATGAAGGTCAATGCTTTTACACTCAGACTTTAATACTCTATCGATCTATGGTATAAAAAATGGGACATTCCATTAAGAAAAACAAAGTTGACCTTCACATGACCTTCCAAACGCCACGCAAATAAAAAACCGATACCGCCCCCCCCCCCCCCTTTCCACCTCGAAATACTTGGACACGTGTTTTACGCTTATTTAATATCTTTCATACTTTTCGAGATATTCGCCTGGAAAGTTTTCGAATGGACACCCTGTATGTACCTTGAAATTCAGAGTACAGTATTCTCTCTGATAATGTCACATCTTTAGAGTCTCAAGATTCGTGAAGATACTAAGTTGTTAGAAGTGTGCCAAACATAGGGAAGGACAGCGCGTAAATGATAAAGAGGGACTGAGGGTCGAGGCAGTCCGCGCAGTTTAAAAGGCTGCTTATCGACTACAATGACAATGCAAATAGAAAAGTTTCGCTATTCGTAAATGACACGATTTTGAAACTCTGATTCGACAAACGATCGCACACGGGAACTAAATGATTACTGATGGGAATCTTAATCTTACAGCGGCTAGTATTAGCAGGCGCTCCATGTTTACAAATATTGTAATACACTCTAATGGATAACGTTAGGATAACGTAACGATATTGGTACTCCAGAACACTTGCCGAGACCGAAATAATTGAGTGAACTTTTAGCTTCGATAACTTCTTAACGAATAAGTTTAGGGCATAAGTATGTTAGTACTTTTATGTATAGCACAACAAACTGCATCGATTGGTGCAGTCAAAACTGTAGGTTTCCATTAAAAAAAAGTGCAGTTGCATTTTTCTGATGCACAGATGCACAAAAGTGCATAAAATTAGTTGCGTATTATGCACCGTCTGATGCCATTAAACTTTTTGTTATAACATTTTTCTCTATTCCCAACAGTTTAAGAGGTACAGCCAGTTCCAGTTGCGTGGGACACCCTGTAGATCAGTAATGGGCACGTTTACTTGCCACAGGCAGAACGCTTCCCCTACCAATGTCTCTTGCAGCGAGCACTTTAGTTGCCAAGCCGTGCCTCGTGCCTCCGTATTTTCCCTCGTGCGTCACGCTAAACCGACCCGTAATCGGTTTATGCTGTCTATCTACATCCACGAAGTGTCGTGTCATAAAATGCGTCCTCCCTGCGAAGTGTACAGCAAGCTTCGCGGATAAAATCTTATGAATTTATAAAATACGTAGAATACGTAAAATACAAGTAGAGCTAAAAATAAAGAAATTAATTCACAATGAATGAATCTAACAACGTTTTGATCAAACGAGATCACACTTTGGGAATGGTAGAAGCGAATGCGGCACCGGGTCTTTAAAATGTTGTGTTTACATTGCTCACTATCGGAGGGACATGAAGCGAATCAGGTATTTACAATTCCCACTATGCTCACTTTCGGAATAGTGGAAGCGAGTTTTGGCCACTGAACGTGGTGTGGGTCATCCGTTTGGTCTTTAAAGAGTTGTGTTTACATTGATCATTTATGCAGCGGTGGAGAAACATGATGAATTACTAATTGATTTTTACTGTTGTCGCAAAACAAATGTAAGAAACGACAGGAAATGAAAATAAAGAACTTTCTCTTATAAAATCGACATTTCAAAAATTTCCAGTCTTTGGTTTGCGACGCCCACACTTCACCGATAGCAACGAAAATGAAAACAGAGATGACTATCCCTGTAAAAACAAAGAGAAGAATTACAAGATATAGTCCGATGATTCGAAAAAGAAAATTTTGTACTTAGGAGAGTCAACGGAATAATGTTGAAACATCTTTACGGAAGAATCCATCATACATGTATTTCATTTGTCCAGAACTAAAGAAAACGAAGGCGGCCACTACGACAGTAAAAATAATTCAAATTATGCTATATTTAGACTCATTTTAATCAGAAAAATTTCACCCATACGATGGTAAAGGTTTGGCAACGAAATAATTAAAAGTAATAATGTTGCATCTTTACATTAGTATTGCCTCTCCGATATCCTGTCTCGGATCGTGTTACATTGTAGTGCGTAGGAATTTTCGGAAATAGCGTAATCGCGACATCTATTGTCATACGTTATTGAATGTTTATGTACTTCTGAGAGCACGCTAACGTGCGTACGTGTTTTTCTTTGTGTTCTTACTTCTTCTCTCTATATTGTAATCAAAGTGTATTCTGGCAATATTATAGAATTTATTAAATATAATTATATATATATATATATATATATATATATATATATCGAAACCGAACAGTGATCCCCATTCCAGTTCTTCCGAACAATCTCAAACTATCCTTACATCCTTATTACTTTTCCAATAGGTATAAAACATATATTAAAAACGAATTAAGAATACATAAAAATGATAGATATATAACTATTTCAAAATCGTATTATGCATAGAAACGAGTATTATATGATTATGAATAACAATTTCCATCCGAATACGCATTTTTTGCGAAAGAAATGTATTTCATATCGTGATATACAGGAACATTGTATTTTTCTAGCAAATTCCGCACTGTGACTGTTGCGGAACAAATGACAAAAATTTGAACAAAAATCCAAACTTGTTTACGAATGTAGTTTCATTGTCAATTATTCACATAAAATGTAATTGAACAATACAACTAATAAATTTAAAAACAAATTTACAAATTCTCCAGAATAGATCCTAAAAGAAAGGTACTTCTTGGAAAGTTCATGAAACTAAGAGTAGCAGTTAGTTGCAAATAGAACTGGAACATTCTTAAACTATAACAAGTAATATATCCGAATACGTAAGAATATCAGGATATATTTTGCCATTTTTGTTACATGTTAATTACTTTATTAAATGTTAACTACTTTATTAAATGTAAAAAGACTTCATATACCCTTGTGAACACTTTTCATTATACACAATTATTATTGCAACACTGATCTACAATGACTGATTTATTCGATTTTGGGCACTCTAGAGAGTGTGTCTCAAAAATCTAAATTTGCTTACTAATATACATGTAATGGTAATTATTCACATAAAATGAAATTTAACAATAAAATGAATAAATTAAGAAAAAATTAACAATATTTATATGCAGTTTTGTCAATGGAATTTATCGTACACCATGATATCCACGTGTAGTGAGATATGGCAGGTTTGTCCGCATTGTGCGTCGCGTGGGCGAAAACGTGATTTCGACGTCGAAAATGGAATTTTTTGTTTGTAAATAAGTGAGTGATGGGGATGTTTTAAAAAATTATGAAATTATCTCCGTTCACATGATTTTCCAAATATTCAAGTACAATTTAAAAGAAAACTATTAGAAATATCTGACAATGAGTTGGGTTTAGACAATACGAAAGCTTACATCTTCTAGGATTTAAAACGATGTTAAAACAAGTAATTGTTATTACATTTTAAAAATTATAGTTTTTTCAAGTAAACATTAGTTAGGTTTTTCACAGAAATTTGAGCTTTAAGTATACATATGTTGGCTGGAACCTAATAGAACCTAGCAACGATTGCACTGTGATAAACTATGATTTGTTGACTAAAAGATGCTAAAAAATGAATAGGTAACAAATTTCAGAAAATATGGTTTTTTTCATTTTCATTCTTCACTGCCAACACTCTGCCAAATAACTGCATATATTTCACTGTATATGTAAATTTGTTTTCTAAGATAGTTGTAAAAAATGGGAGAAACATTTATACAGGGTGTAAGAAAATTGTCCGTTCTAGGTGCGAATCTAGAACTCTGAGTTCTTTTCGTTGGGGGTAAGTTAATTGCTAATACCAGTTCGACACAAAAATGATCCATCTATGGGAAATCCCAAATGAGGACGTTGTATTGCCCATACCTGCTGAAAAATCACATTCTAAAAATTGCTTTAGTCCGTGAAGCAGTTGTAGAGTCAAGACTTTAGTCGTAGCCCTAGACGATTTTTATAGAATGTTCTTTTTAGCGATCTTGAAAATATTTAAGTCCAAATTTTCAACAAAACTCAGAGAGCAAGTGAATTTGGCAATAGTGATTAGTGAATCCATCAATACTGAAACATGGAAATCCCAAACGGGGAATTGTGTGAAGTGCCGTTTCAAAACAGAAATGTGCAACTCTTTATAAGTGCAGTGACAGACAAGTACAATTTACACCGATTATGTGAAGAGAAATTTGAAGTGATACGTGAAAAATTAATAAATTTTCATAAGTATTTTATGAAACTTTGGCTGAAAGCTTGCAGATCTCGCCACATTTTTCAACGTACACACAACAAATGGATGGACAACGTTCTGATATTGGAATCTCCAGCAGAAAAATCTCATCGAGGAAGACCATCCAAAAACCTAGAAAACTCTGGACATTCAACCAGAACAAAGAAACTACATAAAGTCAGCAAGAATTTAACAATGGAATTTGCTTCGAACCTATTTGTTCGGGTACAGATATCGTTGTCGTCTCGTTGCTAGCCGACGCAATACTGACTCTGCAGCTCCAGCCTTTCTTCCTTGGCGCGAGGATTTTCAATCATTGAGACCCCTCCATTTTTTCATATAATCCGATAAAAACGCAGCCTTTTTCCCGAAAACTTTATATCTCTTCCTTTAGGAACCCTGGCATGTCGTCGCATACCTGCGGATTTCAATGAGGGGCCGGTACCCATCTGTTCTTGACTCTTTGCTTTTCCTTCCTGTAGTTTTCCTAAACATCTGTTTTCCGCCACATGCGTTTAGCGAATCTCGTGGCTTCTTCCAGTAGCCTGACGGCCCCGGGAAGACCTTTCGGTCTCCCCGTGCTCGTTAAACCTTCATATTCGGGAATATTCCCTCCACTTGTTGAGGTTTTTAGCGGCCTAAGGTAAACGCATTGCGTCTACCTTTACTCGCTTGGCTTGACCATGCATCTCGACACCTGTATCGTTGCATTTCCGCCGCCGAGATTCGCACGCCTTTACTACGCTCTGTCCTATGCAATACGCATATGCCTATTTAAAGCGCAGACAACTACATACAAAACTCCAAATTCATATCCAATTTAACACGTTCAAATGTGCGTCGCACACTCCACACACCCGCTCCCAAGGTGGAAGACGCGCATGCACGTCTTTATCCGCAACACTATTGATGCATAAATATAACGCAGAAAGAAAAAGACACGAGGCCAAAATAGTTAATTCTGTTCATACAGCCTGCCCTAACAAGGGAACATATTCAGATGCGAAAATCCGATTTTGATGAAACTTATGGGAACATATAGTTCTTTGAAAAATATTTGACACGTGTTTTTTTTATCGGCAGACATCCACTTTCAAGGGGTGAAAACAGTCCTCAAAGTTGGGGGTCAAAACCATATTTTTTGAGATATCTCGGAAATCAGAGGTCGAAAAAATTTAAATCTTTTTTTAAATTGTGTGTTTTTCAATGGGAAATGTACTCGCGCAAGAAAATCTTAACAAAAGTTTTTTATTTAAACAATATATTAAAAATTTGATTTTTTTTGCAGTTTCTTTTATTTATTGGTAGTTCATTTTAATATAAACTTGGGTGTGTGATCTTTGATCCAAAATAGGGGATACATGTTTCAGGATTTTCTTTTTTTTTTGCCATTTAACAATAATTAAGCATAATGGAAGATAGTCTTGCACCTGGCATGCGTAGGAAGGAATTATGGCTTGTTTCATCGAAATATAAACATTTAGTATAAGCGTGTATAGTATTTTAAACAATACCACTGGGTTATGTGTCGTTTATTGTTTTATTAGTAGCTAAAAAAGGTGGCGCAGTTAGCAGCGTGGCGCGGTGCTAATTACCGCGACTTTTAAAGCCAATTCGCCTGTGAATTTCTGCAGTCGTTGGACCTTCGGTTAAAATATACCTGCAGCCTTTTAAACTGTGAATCCTCGAAGCTGGAGTTTCCCTCGTCGTTTATGGTAGCTCTGAAAAGAGCTGATTTTGAAAGAAGGGCTGTCCGCAAAGATTATTCTACATAATTCTGGCAATAATGATGCTCAACGATAAAATTAGAAAAACATAAATGTTCTTTGCACCAAGAACATTTAAGTACAACTACATTTGAATAATGGAAACACGTTAGATCATCTAATTTTGTAAAGCAGAACTCTACGGGATTTTCAAATTCTCCTGGCCATTCTTCTAGATATCCACTACGGAACCAAGCATATTGAAACAGCCGTTTATAACGCGCAGCTGATAATTGGTTGTGGATTAATGACTGTAGTTTAATAATATTATCTCTTGCGTGTAGATTGATATCAATATT
>JAQQRO010000096.1:0-11958 GCA_028454255.1 Halictus ligatus
ATCTAGGACGAGTCATAGTCATTCTTTTCGAGTAGCAACACGTACCCCAGAATGATTACACTGTGTTTCCAGGTGTGATTCACGGATCGGACAAGTCCGTTGACTATCGTTCTTCGTCACTAATATAGTTAATAATTTTAACAAAAAAAAATTTTTAGAAGAAAAAATTTATTATTAAAAATTAACAAATTTATTTTTAAAAACTAACAAGTTCAGAACAAAATTAATAATAAATTAACCATATGTAAAATTAACAAGAATAAACTCGAACACATTATAATACTAGTGAACAAAATGAATAAACTTAACAAAATGCTATTCGCTGTCCGAGTCATTATCAGTACTATGATTGCGACCCAGAATCATTGACTCTCGTGATCTTGCACATCTCGATATATCCTTACATTATTGTTACTTTTTCCATAGTTATAAAACATATATTAAAAAGAAATTAAAAGTACATAAAAATGATTGATGTATTATAATTATTGCAAAATTGTACTATGCATAAAAATGATTATTATATGATTATTATTAAGAACTTCCATCCTAATACACATGTTTTGCAAAAGAAATGTATTTCGTATCGTGATGTACACGAATATTGAACTTTTCCAGTGAATTCCCTACTGTAACTGTGGCGAACAAATGGCAAATTTTTTTACAACCGTTTAAAAACGTATACTTATTGTTAATTATTCACAAAAAATGAAATTTTACAATATCACTAATACATTTAAGAAGAAAATAATACATTTAAGACAACAAAATTTGGACTCGTTTTAAAGCTAGTTTCATAAACCATCGTTCATTTTATTCGTTTAATTTTTGAAAAATGCTATATATTTGTTCATCTGTGAAAACTTTGAAAAATTTTCCTGTGACTGATTTGATGATTGAAGTTTCCTGTTCACAAGCCCTCCTCAAAAATTAATGAACGACTTTCTTAGTTATTTTATCGAGTTTTGAACGAGAGGTGTTCCCGCCAACTTTGTGGTAACATAAGTTACGCCATGATGTCTTTAGACGACCGAACTTGTCCCATATTGCTCCAGAAAACAGTGGAGACAGATCTTAAATCCATTTTTAAGGAGTCGTTGTAAAATCTGCGGCAGTTTTAGTTACAAGAAAAATGTTTAAAAAGTTTTAAAAACGTTTCAATTTACAGTATTTTTTAGAACAATGTTAAAAATCATCATGTTAAAAATATATTAGAGAAAAATGAACACTGCCTCGCGGAAGTAGAGGCTCCAAGATTTAAGATGAGTCGATTAAAAAAAGAAATAACTAATAACTATCGAATATTGGAAGCTCGATTAATTTCAGTACGTAAATCTTCAAATTTTTCGTGTTATGTTTCGCTGATTGATTCATGTTTGTCCACCGCAATAAAATGTTAATAGATGCGAAATTTATCGTTAATAAAAGTCGCGACCAATCCGCGTCTCGTTTTCATGTTCGGAGGGCATCTTTGCTGCGTGATTCTTCTTTTTTTTTTTGCTCGCCGGGGAATAGAAAGGCTGCGCATGACTATGTAAACGATTATTATAGCAACAGTTGCATAGCGTACCGACGATGATGTCAACGACAAGGCTCAATCAGTGTGCATAACAAACAGATCCGCGAGGACATTAATTTTCGGTTTGTTTTTTATGACACCTCATGCTCAGGGCCGTGAAAAATTGCTGACCTGTACCGTTATGTCCGCTCGGTTTCTAAATGTTCATGTATTTTCTTAGAACGGTGTCCATTAACGGGTTAACAAACGGGCATTAATATCAAACGGAAACATAGTTATGAAACGATCCCGCACTATAATACACTGACGTACAATCGCCATTTTACGCTGCATTGCAACATTATTAATGGACGGATCTTTATGCGTTTATGGCTCTCGGTGGAGTTCTATTCTTCTTTTATTATTTGTCAACTATTGGAACTATTTATGCTCACAATTAAATTTGACCCGATTTTCCCTGACACTTCGCTAAACATATTTGTAGTTTACATTCACGTGCTAAATTAAACTTTATCGTACGTTAAATTATATTCTACGTTTTTTTACTGACGATTATTCTACGTTAGAAGCACTACGCTGGTCAAAATGAATTCTAACTGATTTTTTTTCACAGTTACTGAGAAAGAACGAGAACTTTTTCTATTGAACAATTTTGTAATAATATTAATAATGTTACGGAAATAATGTTAAGGAAATAATGTTCAGGACTTTGATAAAATTTAGTGATTAGACTGCAGACACAAAATAAAAATTGCAAAATAATAATTTATGCAAAATAAAAATTCTCTTTGGTCGAAAGTAATAATACTAATACTCTTCAATTATTTTAGTAACTCTACTGTTTCTAATTGCGACTACTCAGTTCTGGCACAAATTACTAAAATCCCCAGTTTATTAGTAACTAGACTGCGGATGTTTATGCAAATGCATATTTTTAAAGGAAATAGTTAAAAGCATGGGACCTGGACAGAAATTTGTTTTGTGATTAGAGTACTATAAAAATTAATTTTCTATTTTACATTGTTTGCATAATGCATATGCTTCGTATATTTATGTTTAAAAACATATGCAATAATACATTAGTTTCGTCTATCACCAAAATTTCGTATCACAATTGTGAAATCAACTTTCAAATACATTATAGTTCGCGTGAAAAGTATTTTATATATGTGTATTTACTATATAGTGAATATTGTGTAACATACTAATATATTGCTTAGAATATTACATATATTATATATACCTATATACTTTGCATATTTTTGATGTTTTTCGTGCATATTTTGCAACTTTTCGTGCATAAATGTCATATGCATGTTACATATTTATCGCGCATAAACTTCCGCAGTCTATTAATAACAAAGGAAACACATTTCCAAGAGAATTATAAGATTTCATTGTAAGATCTGCCGACTGCGAGTTTAGATGCGATTGAAAATTGTAATTGACCTTCGTAATTGTTGCAGAATGCCCGAAACAAAAGACATCGCCAGGAAGGGAGGTCGTCTGCTACACTTCCGTTTCCGAGATCGAACAACTGACCAACGCAGTCTGCAGATGCACCACGCTGGTGCACCAAGGATACGACGTGCGAAATCTCTCGACTTCCGGTAAGTCCTTGCGGCATACTCGATTCGAAATAATGATCAATGCAATCGCGCGCAACGGTGCCCGATGGCGGGCCCGGTGGTTCGAGCAGAGAACGGATACTCGTTTAGCAGACGATTCGCGCTAATCGCGAGAATCGACGGTAAACGATTATGTCATTCGATTTCTTGTTCGTTGCGATCGGATGCGCGGGAAAATTATTACTGGATTACAGGGAAACAACAGTGTCAGCCTTCATGGAAACTATAATGATACAAAATTGAAGAGAATCAATCAAGTTTCGTGATGGGATTATGATTTTAATAATTCATGCGTCTAGCATTAGCATTTGCACCGGAGGCGATCTGCGAGGATATTTATATATGCTCTTCAGCTTTTATTAGATCTTAGTAAAATTAGGAGGAGTCAGGAAATCGATGCGTTAACACATTAATAAATTACTAATGTATTAATTTCCTCGTTCTACCTAATTCTGCTGGCAGAAGAATAACAAATTGGAATAAGGAAAAGAATAGAAGATTAATACGTTACTAATGTATTAGTCAATTTCATACTGTCAATGATTGTTTCGGTGAAGTAACTACGAAACACTGAAGCTGTAAAATTATTTTTTTGCAAATGGCATTTGAGTTTACTCATCTGTAATTGAAGATAGTATTGAAATTTTTTCATAGTGAACGTAGTCAGTACTATAAACAGTGATTGCATAAACGCTGCATCCATAAAGATGCGCCACATCCTTGAACTTGCAACAGGATATCGAAATCTAACACCGCAACGTATGCTGTTACGTTCAGCCATTTGTTACACTATACTGAAGCAATCTCATTCTCATTTTCTCTCTGCCACGTACGCCTGGTCTATTTTAGTCATTCTACAAAATATTAAAAAATATTTTCCGACGATCTGCAGAATTTTATTCCGTAATAATTAGACAGCGGATTTTATGCATTCATGGCAACAAATAGTAGGTGTAGTTTAAAACAGTAAAGATATTATAGAAACTTTTAAAGATACTGTCATATTATTTACAGCCTGTTAAACATATCACAAAAAGAAATAAATTTCTATTTCGCTCCGATTTGTTGCGATTCATATAAAAAATTCTTATTCTGTATAAACATCCGCTATCCAGTAATAATATAAAAATATATATACTCTACAAAGTATTAAAAAATATTTTCCGACGATCTGCAGAATTTTCTGCATTTATGGCAACAAATAGTAGGTGTAGTTTAAAACAGTAAAGATATTATAGAAACTTTTAAAGATACTGTCATATTATTTACAACCTGTTAAACATATCACAAAAAGAAATAAATTTCTATTTCACTCGGATTTGTTGCGATTCATATAAAAAATTCTTATTCTGCATAAATATCCGCTGTCCAGCGATAACATAAAAATAATTCGCGACCGTAACTATTAATACGCAGCTTACTATTTATAACTTTTATATTTCTTGAATGTGTCAATGACTACCCGTAATTATGTCATCGGCTACCAGTCGCGAAAAACTATCTTCATCACGGTGATTAATGGACCGTCGTCACCGATTCCATTAATGATATCAAACCAGTTTCAGTAATATTTTGAAATGGTTAACTGCTTTACGACTGTAGGTGCGCGTGTCAATTGCGAATCAGTGTCAACTTTGTTGCGAACAGATTGCTTTTCAGTTACATCAATTACATCAATTACATGAATTCGAACAGCGAAATATGAAAAACGCAGCATTTACAATTCATATTGCGTGTCATCCTAACAAGACTTTCAATAGTGCCATAACAAAGTTGATTGAAAATTCATAGAACTGCACTAAAGCCCAAGAACGTTTCGTCATTTATAAAAATGACAGTGTAGAGAGGATACGACGAGGCGTTGCTGACTTTTAAAGACTAGTGAATTCAACATTATTAATTAATTTATTACATCCATGAAGCAACATTTACTATACCATAAGAGCAAAAATTGATTATTGATTATTTACTATTTAAAGTGCTACTTTGTGTATAAAAATTTCTTACTGAAAATTGCAATTGGAGATAATCTAATTTTTGCAGTTTTTCAATCGCAAACAGATTTGAAAAATTTAATGTTGTTTCACACAAATTGCACGCTCAAAGTTACAATAAGACAACCTTATAAATCCATTGTTGAGGATTTTCATGGAAAGCATCGATCTATAGTGATGTTAAGTTATTTTTATAGACTTCTGTTGTACGCGAATAAATTAAATTTAACGCCATATTACTTAATTAAAATAGTCCATATTACTTAATGTTGAACACGTTTTTTTGGAAAATTTCTTTTGCCAGTTAATAGTAGAAGCCATTTGCAATAACCCATATGATTCGTAGACCCCTAAGTGTCCAATTATAGGCGGAGTAATTACAAAAATATAGCACTGAAAACTGATGAATTCTCAGGAGCGATGTTATTTACCGTGCGTATATCTCCGTAAAAAATTTTCTTCCAAAAATCTGACTTTGGCACATCATGCACGCACTGTTAGGCTATACTAAAAATTTGTAAAATATATTTTTCACCGCCTTAGCAACACTGTGCGTCGCGTCGTCGTAAACCGTAGCACTTATGCTGCGTCGGAACGCAATAAAAGTATTCATTATTACGTGTGTCATTAACTACAACCGGTTGTGCAAGGAAAAAAATTTTTCCGGCCAGGGGAGGGGGAAGGTGGGCGATTTCGTAACATCGCCGAAATCAATTCGTTATGCATAAGAGAGAGGCGGCCCGGCCCGGCCCGTCCCGGGCTGATTACGGTATGTCACGCGTAAAATTCGATATTCTTGGTACTCGCGTCGGATCACCGGATCGTGGAGGGCCAGACGTGGAAAAAAGGCAAGAGAAATGCATGCCGGGACGAGGACAGATGCGCCTACGTGTGCCGCGTTTGTGACATAATCGCGCGAAAACGGGCTCAGGCCAGATTCCTCTTTTTTCCCGCCCTCGTTTCGCGAATGGTGGCCGCGGCTCGGACACCAATTTTCGAGAAACAAGACTCCCCTCGACGCGAAGGCTGATTACCTAATTACCAGTGGTAATTAGGTTCATGGGACCCGTCAAAATGGGTCCCAAGTGGATCCCGTACGGGTTCTAGTATTTTTAATTTAACCAGTTAACTGTTTCGAACTGTTTAAAAATGTGTACTTGAATTGAGTCGCAAAAATGAAGCGCACGGGTCATGTCTCCATTTTGAATGTGGCTATCATTCGACTTACAACCACAGTTTGATGTCTGCAAAAGTTGTATTTTTTCTGGAGAGACACACAAATTTTCCAGTAAAACTCAGAGTTTTTCGTTTCAATATTTGTCATTTTGTAAATTGATTCTTCAGATTATTTATTCTATGTTCGACCATTTTTACTCATCTAGTAGTCTCAGTATTAACACTTTAATGGCCGCTCACACAACATGTGTGTGATTAATAATTATCGCACGAAGCAAAAATATTAAATTTGTTGTTGTTTTGTGTGTACGTTCGCGCATGTCGAATCATTTCGTGAATTTAATAAAGTTTTTTAAAATTAATTCTTCAAAAATATTGCGGCCATTAAAGTGTTAACCCTTTGCACTCGACGCTATTTTCATTCCAAAACTAAATTCTTCTTCCATCTTACAATATTTTCATTTTATTCATACGAAACTGATCCGACTTCCACATATAATAATGTTTAGTAATCTATTAAATACAAATTTTGTAATGCAGCAAATATTTTGTAATATTTCTTGCAATTTCTTTGAAATAATGCTACAACAGATTCTAGCGGTGCCTCAGAGTCACCACTCGAGTGCTAAGTGCGAATAAAGTAATTTCATTGAATCGCAAACGAAACGACACACAGATTTCCAATTTTCAAGATGGAGTTCCATTTCTTTGCGAAACTACTTTGCTAACTGCTAAAAAGACAAGCTACCTGTGACGAAGCTATCAGTTGCGAGAGGCAAGGGGTTAAACGGATTTTCTATTCCATTCACTTTCGTAAGGTAGTTTCGAAAAAAAAAAAATAAAAAAATGGCCCCGCTCCCGTAGCCAAATCCGAGCATGGGTGCGGCTAATGGAACGCCATCGCGGTCGAAAGTGGTTCCTACGGATGATCCAGTTGCGAGAGTGGAGCACAAACATCACTTTCCCCGGCTCGCGCCTAAATTGTATTTAGTTGTGCGCCGGCCATTCTTCTCGCCTAACGTCGAGATTTAATCTCGCCATTGGCGGTGAACGTTCGCGAAAAATGGCACGATCTGATTTCACATTCTTTCTTCTACCGGCGCACCGTGGTCCAGATTGGAAAATAGTGTGACATTTTTGTTTAACTTTTACACGATATATTATATCAGTGTGAAACTTGAACCAGATAATGTTTAATTGCTAATCTACGGATAGGTAAAAGAAGTGTATCACAATTGTTGTTGTTGTTATTATTACACTTTTTATTTTAACCAGTGAAGGTTAACTTTTGAACTTCATGACTTCATAACTTTGAATTCATAACTTTTGAAGCTTCTGATAGTAAAGAAAAGAGAACACAAAAATATTGAATTGAAGAACTTCTAATATAATAAGGAATATTGAACTAAGAGAACACAAAAATATTGAATTGAAGAGCTTCTAATATAATAAGGAATATTGAATTGAATAAAGAATATTGAATATAAGAACTTCTGAAAGAAAAAATGGAATTTTTTTGATAGAAAACGCTATCCATCAAAAATTCGACTTTAAGTCGTCATTGCCACTAAAAGACTATATCAAATCGTATAAATATCTTCCACTTCGAGACTGATAGACATTTAAAAAATACTATATAAGTATGTAAGTATTTTTTAAGGAAATGTCACACGATTCTCCAAACTGAACCAATGTTCTCGATAACTGTCAGTGGTGAAGTAATTGGGAGAGAGAGAGAGAGAGATGTGGTGTTTTCGGTTGTCGAATTCCACGTGTTGAGCAATAATAATAATAATAATTACCTGCAGTCGAAGTTTTGTGGAAAGATCGTCGATATGATCGTCGAAGACAAGGATTTGGCGCAAACCTGTTCTGCTGCGTGCCATTTACAGACGTAGCAGCAGAAGAACGTGTTGCGTATAATGCAACAATCCTCTGCACCGCCGGATTATGCACTTTTGCCGCGCAATTATATCTTGTGTTGGTCCTTAAAAGCGAGAAAAAAAAAGTAAACGCATTAAAGTAATTATTTGGGAGCGATGATCGAATCGACTTTCTTTGCAAGTTTATTGACTCTTTGATTTACCGGGCTAAAATATTATGCCAGTCAGTTGTTCATTATATAATAAATAGATTGCATCACTTGCAAAAGACAGAAGTTGAATAAAAAAAAGTTATGGAAGCTACAGTGGAGAGCAAAACTCAGTGCACGCTATTTGAAGCAAGATAACTTTTTTTTAAATTAGATCAAATGACTTGGATGTTATTGAGAAGTTAGAGGGATTAGTTTGTTAGACGAGGCGAAAACAATTTTTGAAAAGAAATTTGAATTAGTCGGAATCGCGAAAGAAATAGTCAAAATTGATTTTTCCTACTTTTTTATCGGAGCCTGAATTGAAAATTTAAAACGTGTGTTTTATACACTCGAATACATTATATCCATGTTGAAAGTTTTACAAATTTTGGATATTTCGTTTACGAGTTATAAACGATTAAAAGTGCGATTTCAAGTTGAAAGTCGTAAAAAATGGCGACTTTTCTCACTTTTAATAGTTTGTAACTCTTAAACGAATTAACCAATGTCGGTGAAATTTTCAGCGTCGATATAATTTATCCGAGTGAATAAAACACATTTTGAAAATTTTTAATACTGGCTCAGATACAGAGGTGTAAAAAAGAACTTTGACAGTTTCTTTCGCGATTAATTCAAGTTTCTTTTTTTGAATTTTTACACCTCGTCTAATAAACTAATCTTTCTAACTTCTCAAAAACACTCGAGTCATTCGATCTAATTTTGAAAAAGTTATGCTGATTCAAATAGTGTGGATCCAGTTTTACTCTTCATTGTCTCTAGAGATTAAACAAAAAAATTTTTTATCTGACAGCTAGTTGACTTATGAAAGTGTGATTGCTATTAAAAAAATAATCAACAGTTCTCCTTAATTTTTAATAAAAAAAGTTCTTTCTTTAATCTCTAGATAGCTGTTATCTAACATTTTATCTGAACTGTTTTATCTGATAACTAGTTGACTTATGGAAGTGTGATTGCTATTAAAAAAATAATTAACAGTTCTCCTTAGTTTATAATAAAAAAACTTTTTCTATAATCCCTAGATAGCTGCTATCTAACATTTTATCTGATAACTAGTTGACTTATGAAAGTGTGATTGCTATTAAAAAAATAATTAACAGTTCTCCTTAATTTTTAATAAAGAAAATTCTTTCTTTAATCTCTAGATAGCTGCTATCTAAATTTTTATCTGAACTGTTTTATCTGATAACTAGTTGACTTACGAAAGCGTGGTTGCTATTAAAAAGTTTATCAACAGTTCTCCTTAGTTTAGAATGGTGAATTGAAGGAGAACTGTTAATTATTTCACGATCGTTGGAGTGTTAAGAGTGTTTTGACAAAATCAGGGCGTGAATCTTCGCAATTAAAGCGGTCTTTCAAACGTGGACGATTAATTACTTAATTAGCTAGGCCTTATTTGAATCCGGTCGTCTTTCCTACTTGGCAAAGTAAGTTGATCCCGTATGCAATTTCCTGACCGATCTGACCAAACGAGCCAGCCATTAAAAAGTGAATAAATTCGATTCGGAACCGTTGTTCCGTTGATACGCGACCTCCAATGGGAAATAGTGCTTTGTAATTTTTCGTAATGACCGCTGTCGCGACCAATTACGCGAATGCGTGAAAGTTCATGATTAATTGTTCGAAGACTGTGATTTCGTTTCACGAAACAGCTTCTTGTTGACTGCGTGGCGGGATTGACAATCACGTGGAAAGGAAGGCGGAACTAGATACTCGCGAGAACTTTTTGCCAGCTGCTAGTTTTAACCCTTTAAACATTTTACAAGTGCTTTAAAATCATTTATAAACAAACAAACGTATAGAAATAATAAAATTTCACCAATTTATTTATTTTTGTATGAAAAACAACAAAACTTGAGAAAGATTATACTCTGTAATTAGTTTTTCTATGATATTTCGTAAAACAATGCATCCAAGAGTGCATGCAAGTTTAATTTTCTCAAGGTTAACAAACGTTCGTACCATAATCTCCTTATTTTTTCCATCTTTTACAAAGTTTCAGCTTTAATTTAAGACAAAATTCATCACTCTACCTCATTTCTATCGAAAGTTCTTTGAGTTTTAATCCGATTCAAATATGGCCGCTCGAATGCGAAGGATTAACGTTGCTATCCTGAATTTCACGTCGCGTTTCAATTAACAATCCAAACTCAAAAAGTTTGCGTATTTACCGAACTTTCTGTTAACTTTAATTTACTGTTTATTATTCTCGAATTTCCAAGATGTAACGTAAAAGAATGTGACCGTTAATGTAAAATACAATTAATCAGCACGTAATCACGCAATTACAGTTAGCTGACAAGAAATGTTTATTAACAGGAGTCAAATGAGTAAAAGCGTTTCTGAATGATCGAGAGTGTAAGATAATAAGGCGGTTGTTGTGAACCGAGTTCTTTTACGGCCAGTAAAACAATTGTCAATTTATTGAATAGTCGATGCTAAATTGTTGTAAGTTTTATTCTACAAGCAAATTTTTGTTCTTCAGATTTTGCGAGTTTCCAGAAGTCGCTGAAACAGATCAAGCCACCATTACAATTCGTGATTTCCATCGATGATCCTGCAATGACGTTGAACACTTCCGGTACCGTACGTCGGGAGACCACCGCTCGTCTGCTTGGAATCTTAAAAGATGTAATTAAACATTTTCTGTTATTATACAATGCGTGTTCGAATTATTGTAACCACTCGCATTGAAACAGTCAATTTTTAAATGAAAGTCCAGCTACACTGAATTCTTATTTTATTTCTCTATGAAGTATTTATGTTTGCAAAATACAAATTAATCGTCACAGGATTCAAAGAATATCTCTCTCGCACTGTGAAAGAGGATTTTACGTATTCATAGCATTCACAATTACAAACATTTCAGAATAGATAACCCCGAAGAAATTCTAATGCCTTTTTATTTCAAATTTGCAAGGTGAACTGCTTAATTTCTGTTTGATTTAATATTTGTCTAAATAGCTGCAGTTTAACATTACATTTATAGAGTACTAACAATGATTATTTTACATTACTTTATAAAAATAACATGAATGGATCGATCAAAGTTTGCATCCATTTCTTTTAATAATACACACCCAAAGAAATGAATTTGTTAAATAATTGTTCATAGATGTATTTTTACAATCTCAATATTCGCAGTTTAAAAATATTAGAATCCGTCATTTTGACGGGTCCCGTAAATCTAGTGTTAAGAATCATTTAATAATTGTGGACTATCGATCTTGATACGTTTATCACAATGCGCATATAAACAAAAATGAATAAAATTATTATTCTATGTTTACTAGAATACAAAATTTTACATTCAATGCAAAAGATTGATCCTTTCTTCATTCCTGTAAAGAAAAAGCTGATAAAAATGAGAATTCGCATAAATATTCACAGTCTGTGCATTTACGATAAAAAGGAGTGTGTAGACAAAGTATGAAACTGTGACGAAACTACATAAATTGAAGAACGTTCTTGCACTATTTTTTAAGAAACACATTTGCATTTAATAGGTCGACGGAGTAGAATTGAACATGACAGCAGGCACGAAGGATC
>JAQQRO010000097.1:0-11916 GCA_028454255.1 Halictus ligatus
CATTGTTAATTTTTTGCGGATCGGTAATTGGCATTGAAGTTGAACATAGTATCATAAGTCATCAGTATATCCGCAACTTCTCGACAAATACCGAATTGGTAATTAGTTATTGAATTCGGAACACGTGTGTTTATTTGGAGATCGGAGGCAGTTATTTCAAATTTAAATCCGCCGCTTAGAATCACCATTGAAAATTCTGTCGACCGGAACGATGATTCTGTTATCACGAAGTGAAAGTCTAGGTGACACGTGAGCTTCTGCCGGAAAGGAAATACCGAGGTGACGTTCGAAAATTCGGCGAGGGGCAGATTATACGCGCTGAATAACGAGCCGTGCGCCAAACGGTCGGTTTCCAGACATTGTCCTATAATTTTCCAATTAAGGCATCGGATTCCCATAAATCTCACGGCTACGGACAGCAACCATAAATTCAACGCTGTACAGAGCGACAAACCGACCTCTATTCAGCGCAGTTTTCGATCCGAGTCCTTACATTACGAACTAAAATGCCAGAATCGACGAGAGGGGGGAATCTATTACGTTTTATCAATCTTGCAACCCCTTAGAAACCAGTCGTGATTTATAAATGTGATCATAATTGGATCACCGTACTGCCTGTCAATCCATTCGCAGTATCGCTTTACTTTTTACTAGTGATGGACATGATCCTTTTCAATTACCGTCTCCTAAGAAGCAAAGTACGAATATACAGTAGCTCACGAAAGTATTCGAACGCTTCCAATCTACATCGTTAACAAATAAAATACACCCGTTGGGTTTAAGTTTTCAAAATAAGATTGTAAATAAAGACACATAAGAGTCTTGAGAATGTATAAGTAAAATTACAAAAAAATCTGACAGCACATACGGGATTCACAAGGCATTGAGTATAAACATACCGTTTTCGGATGTCACAAAAGTATTCGAACGTACGAATAAATCTTGAATTGTTTGATGTTAATATCTGGTTGGTCCTCCTTTGGCATCAATAACGTGTCTTGGCCGGCTTTCCATACTATATACAAGTTCTTCCGTTGTCTTTTTTTCAATGGAATTCCATATTTCTATTATTTTGGTTTTTAACACTTCCTTGGACGGTATGTCAAAATTCATAAGTTTTCTTGCAATTTCGGCCCATAAATGTTCTATAGGATTTATGTCAAGGCTTTGCGGAGGAGTTTGTAGTGTATGCGGGGTATTATATATGATCCATTCCTTTACAATCCCAGCTGTATGCTTAGGATCGTTGTCCGGTTGGAAGTAGAAATCCTCCAATAGGTTCAATTTAATTGCACTTTGTTTCAAATTTTGTTTCAAAATATTCAGATATTTGTACTTATCCATAATTCTGTCAATAAAAACAAGATTTCCCGTTCCATTCGCCGCCATGTATCCCCACAAGTTTTGGTGCAGATGTGCTTGGATTTTTCTTAATTTCACGTATAATCATTTTCTCCTCTCTGGGCGTTAACTTCTTTCGACGTCCTGTACGCTTCTTGTTTGTAATATTACCTTCAGTTTTCGACTTTTTTACTATATAATGTATCGTAGATTTACTTCGATTTAATAATTTGGCAATTTCAAGATAAGATTTATTTTCATTGTGCAACTACAATATTAATTCACGTTCACATTTACTGGTTTCTGATTTTTTCGTGCTCATGATTAGAATAACTATGAAAGATTATACTCTACGAAATCTGTATGAACCACACGATGTCTCGGAATCGACTAAAGTGTAATGTTTACATTTCAATCACTAGAAATACGCTTCTTGTCTACGCGTTCGAATACTTTTGTGACGTCCGTAAACGGTATGTTTATACTCAATGCCCTGTGAATCCTGTATGTGTTGTCAGATTTTTTTGTAATTTTACTTATACATTCTCAAGACTCCTATGTGTCTTTACTTACAATCTTATTTTGAAAACTTAAACCCAACGGGTGTATTTGATTTGTTAACGATGTAGATTGGAAGCGTTCGAATACTTTCGTGAGCTACTGTATATGTAAAGTGTCGTATCATATCCACGCGGAGCGAGGAGGAGCAAAGTCAAGTAGTCCCTCGGTAGTGAATCTAAACATCGTCGATAGCGAGTAGGATCGTGCGTTGCGGCCCGCATTCTTGGCACGGGCTGGCGTGCGCGGAAAAAGTAATAAAGCCAGTTTCCAGACGGGCCTCGTCCTTTGAGCCGAAATCGGGAAACCAGAGGAATCTCGACGGTTATAAAGGCCGCGGCTAAAAGAGACACACAGCCAGACCGGCGCGGCGCGGCGCGGCGCGGCCGGGAAATAAAATAAGAAAAGTAGAATTCGAAAGGCCACAAGGGACCGGCAATATCTCTCCATCAAATTCGGCTAGCGAAACGGCGAACCGGGCTCGACGAATCGTTCGTTTGGAACGACGACGACGCGACGACCCGGAGAAAGGTTCTCTTTCATTTCGCGAAGACAGAAAAGTTCGGGAACGACCGAAACCGCCCCACCTGAAAATCATTTTCCCAGCTGATCGGTCTTAGCGAGTTAAAGCAACCAAGCAAACTACCTTCTTTTCCATCGAGTATTCGAACATTCCTCCGTATTCTTGGGTCCTGTTAAACATCTCCTCAGGTCCGTGGCGACATTTTGTCTCTTCCTCCTCTGTCCCGTCCCCCTCCTCCCTCCTCGACGCCACCCGCTACTTACTCTCCTTTCTAACTATTTCGCGAAGAACGACAGGATAATCCTTGAGAAATTTATCAGCTCCGCGGCGAGAGGACTCCTCTTCGCCCTTTCTGGCCGGACCAATCTCGCGAGGCGAATTCTCCTGGTACAGAGGCAACGCCGAGAAAAGGAATGAAGGGACTTCTAATATCTGCTGGAAAGACGGAGCACATAATCTCTCCGAAAGGATAAACCCGCTCGCTGGTCAGGATTTCGAAATACGTCCGCGGAAGGGACGACGTCGCACGCGGAATTACTCAATGGGATCGATTCGAGGTGGCTGCACCGAGGAAATTGTTTAGGCACGTCGCTTCGATCGTCCACTATCATTGCTGCATCCGTTCAGTCTGGTGTAAGTTAGAATTCTGGAGAAAGTCAATGAACAATAGTCATTCGTGTGTACAGTGAATGACTTTCATTTCCTTAAATCGGAATGAATTAAAATAATGTGTATGAACGTTAATTAAAGGTGAAACAAAAGAAGAACAAAATGACTGACAAACAATGTGTCCGTAAATGTTTTATCCGACAATATTTCATCGTTAGCCAATTTATTCGTTAATTACGAGCAACGAATAAACCGGATTTATTTATTATATTTTCAATCGTTATTTGCAGATAAAGAAAAATAAATTTGATTCGTTATTCGCGAATAACGAATGTATTGATTTTATCCCCTATGTTTTTATTCGTTATTTGGTATGAGTTTTGCGCAACACTGTTCTGTAACAATGCTGTGAGACTATTACCGTTGCTAATTATAGGCAGGCCACTTTCCCACATACCCACCTTGTATATTTGTGGTGGGGTTCCACACCAACAGACTATACTCTCAGAAATACAAAATAATAACACACAAAGCGAATAACATATACACAAACTCAAGTGCTATTAGGAATGTTAATTATACAAGTCAGTCGTTAAGAATTACAGAATCGAAAATAAGAAAACGGAATTATTAAAAAAAAAAATATTTTCATTATTCGATTGACTCTCAGTTCAATCAATTCTCTCGAATTCCCTCGACAGTGTTACATAAACGATTTTATATATTATCTGAAGTTAACAAAAATAAAAAAAAAACATTTTAAATCATTAATAAAAATCTAAATTATACTTTTTCGAATTGATCGATGTATCTACTTTTCATTGCATTGGTCGATGCAGTTTGAGATTTCTTGCAAATAATATAATATAAGCCACAATAGAATTTTCATTATTATATGCTTGTAATAATGAAATATTGAATAATATGATTAAATAAGCCTACACGGTTAATAATAGTGCATTTATCTCGCCAGTGGTTACCCACAGCTATAGTGGCCCTAGAATGCACTTAATTATCTTTGATATACTATTTTTTTGGAAAGTATCGCATGATCGCATGAACACAAAATTACATGTGTTCACGACGTTTGCACATTATACGCGTTCCAAGAATTATCATACCAGCCGCAATAAACTTAATTTGTTGCGCTTGAATATACGTATGAGTGTTACGCTATGTGCGAAAATTAAACGCGTTACGAGGAGAAGCGTTACAATTTTGCGACGAAAAAATTGCTAAAAATTACACGGAATGGTGCAGCGCTCAGCTCTAGCATAGTTCCATTTATTTAAAACTCTTCGGCACAGTTCGTTTAAATATTTAGTTTCCCTAAAATATTATACCTCTGTATAATATATAACAAAACTTATTAATAGATTACGGATTTTCTTGTGAAATGAAAATTGTCTGTATTAAATTCGAGATACAGGGATTACTATAGTCATTCCTTTCTTTCAGTCATAATATTAGAGAATAAAAAATAATACAACGATATCTTTAAATTATTTATTCCTTTTGTACCTGATCTACTCAGTTTGTTATGTAGGGTGCCTCAAAGAATTACTAATTAGACTGCAGGTCTCATTATTTATAACAATAATGAGTAGATCGAATACGAAACAATAGAGACGTTTAAAGAATTTATACGAAAACTATTAAGAAAAGAAATAATTGTCTATGTAGCTCTTGTACATTGAAATGAATTCAGTTCATTTTTATTTTGCATAAAAATCCGTAGTCTGATTGTAGCATTTCGTTCGATAATATATAAATACATCGGTGAACTGAGCAGTTAAAACTCTTCTGAAATGTTTATACATTTTCAAATGTAAAACAGTCTTCTAATGGACGGATTATTATACCGAAGGTAAAAAAAATTAAAGCAAAACTTCCAGTGAAACTGATACAGTATTTTCCATATTAATACGTTAAATCAAGTCAAACTTACTGAAATTATGGATATGAAATTATTAATTAAAAGTCGAGCTGAAGCAGCGGAAACATTAACTGGCGAAGTTTGAGCAAGCGAGATTTAAAAAATTTAATAAAAAATTTCTGAATAATGAATAAACTGTTCGGTCGGTTGTTCTTGACACTTTTTCTAAAAAAAATAATTGGAACATCAAAATCCAATATTTTTATAAGATCGAAGGGGGAGGAAGAAAAGAGACAAAAATTTGTCGATGCAGCAAGTAAAAAATGAGAATGATCCAATTCTTTCTGGTCATTTTTGAGTGATGCAGTGAAATCAAATACGTGTATGGAAAAATCGAAGCGTATCGAAATGTAAAGCATTTAGTACCAGCATCTGGTATTGATACTTGTCAAAATGAATGCTGAATGATATTGGTCATGACAACAACGGATGTAAACTATCGCAAACAGAAACAAATGCTTAATGATGTTGATTTGCCGAAGAAAAAATGTTGAATTGTATTAAATCCATGAATGATGGTTGAAATAGAGATACTGACAAATGTATCGATAAAAATAGTAAAAACCAATTTATATATTAATACTATTTCAAAGCAATATTTAATTTATTGTCGTTTATCCAATTTCTTTTTTTGTTTACTAATTAGGTCGTCACTTTTAGAATTTGATCAACGAAAAAAGGTTTCTTTCGCTCCGTCCTAATATACAGTGGGTGTAAAAAGTATTCCTACATCCTTTGAAAGCGAATAACATTTTTAAAATTGGATCAAACCGTTAAAATTGGTTTAAAATTAGGGTCGCCCGTCGACTCAAAAATTATAGGTCTTCAAAGTTTGCAAATTTTTTACCGTTTTGGAGAACCTGGGCTTCACTTATGAATTTTTAGGTACTATTTGTCTGATGGAACTATATTTTTTTTTGTTTTATTCAGAAAGGGGTATCGTAAAATTATTTTTTGAACCTCGATAATTAACTTTATAATGTCGAGAAACGTAAAACGTACACCGCGTCCTTTCCCAGCTCATTGTGAGGTCGATTTTCAAGTCTCCATAATTTGAAGGGCTCATTTTGATTGGAAAATTTCAAGGAATGAAAGAAAGCAAAAAAAGAATTCGTTTACAATCTTCGACAAGAATAAAGTTGAAGTTAATATAACTATAAAGTTAATTATCAAGGTCGAACAAATTATTTTACCCGAGACAAAAATTCGTAAGTGTAGTCTAATTTTGCCAAAAATGGGCAAAAATTACTAACTTCGAAGGCCTGCAATTTTTATCACCGAAATCACCGATGGTGAGGTCAAAAAGTGATCGATTTGGCATGGAATGACCCTAAGTGAAAACCTCAATGTCATCTGAAAACCAAGAAATGTCGAGGAAAGACCATAAAAGAAAAGTTAACGTTATTTATGAAAAAAAATTAAAGCTAATTGTCGGAGCAGCAGGAGTCGCAACTAATATAAGACATATTTTATTCAAAGATATTGAAATCATTTTGAAGAGACCAGACTGCAGTACAAATTACATTTAATCCATTCTTCGCTATATAGATTAAATCCATGTGACGCACTTTAATTAACAACGAAACCATACTGTCTCTTTTCAGTTTAATCGAATCTATTTTTACATTTTTATATTCATATCACATACTTTTATATTCTGTGTGTGCCTAACTGTCTATCGACCCTTAAGTGGATGTTTAAAATGTACTTTAAACATGCAACGATTAAATTAAATTATACTCAATGTTTATATTTAATATTCATATCTGTCGAAATGCTAAGTAGAAACATAGTGAAATAGTGAAATTTCATCGACATCCACGAATAGTTATATTATTAATAGTTACACATTAAATAATTTCTATACGTTTGAGTGGGCCTGAAAAAAGTAATTTGTAAGTTCCACATTAATGGAATACTAAATATAACGACATCGATCTATACATCTATCGTTTCGATCAATTATACGCGAATGAACGACATACTGCATAAATTTTATATATTTTTTTTTGCCACTGTTCATTCGTCCTGATCCGAAATTAAAACGAATGCTGAACAATTCATCCGTTACCTGCCAGTTAACATTTTATAACGAAGTAAACAACCGGAATGAGTTCGCAGGTACAGGAACGTAGCGTAGTGATCGTGATGGTAATAAAAGTTCCCTAGGATGCAACCATAAATCACCGCTGTAAGCCACGTCCAATGCGAAACGCAGCTTTGTCTTATCCAGCTGTGATCCTAGACGCAAGGCGTTATTCTGCCTTCGGATTGGAAAGAAAGCAATGCGGTGCAAATATCTGCAACTCCGCCATTAGTGTAACAAGCACGGAACACATAGTTATTGTATTAAATTATTGTAAAGTTCGCTGAACGATTGCATCGCGGTAGAAAAATTTCTCTTTTGCCTGCGTAATTAATACGGAAAAAGTTTTTTATTAAATAACGCAAAATTGTGACGAGCATTTCGAGGTGATAGTATACAATTTTCTAAAGATAAGATGTTGCAAATAAGAGAAAATGATTTTGAAAGGTATATAACTTAGTGATTAGTAGATTAGTAGGTCAATTGTATTTCATGGAAGTACTAAATGAATTATGGCAAACATCCATTTACTTAGGTCTCTAGTGTGAGTATAAAGTCCAAGTATAAGTAAACACGTATTAATAACTAGCCTAAAATAAAAATTGTCTGCATTAATTGCGAGATACAGAAATAACGTAGACATTTATTCATAGTAGAGTTATTAAAGAATTGTTAGTTACTAAACAATGAAGTTCTCACTTTACACTATAATCTATGTAATTTCGGTAGTAATAAATTGATATTCAACGCCATTAATTTGAGGATAATCATTTCTAAGTGGTACAACGGTGCCAGTTACCGGTGACCACCATTCAACGTGTTAGCAATGCAATAGTATTTTTAAAGTTCTTTTAATGTTATTCCTGATTGCATTTGATCTACTCATTCTTGTTATTAATACGTAAAATCCGCAGTCTATTAATAACGCAGGTTTCGAACTTGCACATTACACGTCCAAGACAATAATTTGCAAACAGAAAATAGCTTTCTTAGCAACCAGTACACCAGCTTCAAAAATGATGATACGAAGGAATGAGAACATAACTTACATTTTGTGCAATATATCGGAAACCAATAATGCTAGGCAAAAACTTTAGATTGCACAGTTGGGTGTCTTTGGACGGTAAATCGATCTATGCGAAGAATTTTCATAAGAACTAACCTATGTTTAAGGGATATAGGAAAAATTAGCCGGATTTTTAAAAATATTTCTTAGGAAATATTCATCCAATGATTAGCAAATTCTTTTTCTTCGATGTACATTTGGTTATGTTCAATATCTACTTTCATTCATTAACAAAGTACAGAATTACAGTGAATTAATTATAAAATTGTCGACTATACATGGTTTCTATTTAACCACAATTACATATTTGTAATGAGTTCAAACCAAATCGTCAAATTTATGCTTGCAATCGAACGTATTTATATTACAACCTTATTCACAGGTCGTATTAACTACTGTGTCATTAGCCACCGTAAAGATTATAAACATTCACAGTGATATGCTGTAATTTACATGGTACAATACAATAATTAATGACCTACACATTTTTTAAATTTTATGAATAAGCAGACATGCATGATATAATTACATTGCGGATTTTTATACAAAATAAAAGTTTTTTACATCGATAGTATATAATCAGTAAGTTGAAATTAATATACAGTATATTAGTATTTTTAAATTTTTTATTTTGTTACAAGTGCATAAAATCCCATCTGGCTAGAATTTATTATATGTATACAATTAGTCATAAAAGTCTCCATACACCCTTTCAAATGATGTTACCTTTTTATAAATGGACCTAATGACTTGAGTTTTTTCAAGAACTTAAAAGAATTATTTAATGAATGATGTGTAAACAAATTTTAATAAAACTACAATTGACAGGAATTGTGATGAAAATAGTAAATATTGATTTAAATTGAAAAATTTGAAAAAATACATTTTGTAGACTTAATGTAGAGTTGTAAAATCAATATTTACTACTGTTTCACAATTCCTGTCAATTAAAGTTTTCTCAAAACTTTTTCGCACATCATGTAGCTAGTTGATTCTTCTAACAAGGGAACACACCAAAGTGTTAATCAACGATTTTTATGAAACTTTGGAAAGAGACAATTTTTAAGTGCTCAAGTAACATTTTTATAAATATTAAGACTTTCTTTATAAATATTAGTACCATGTAGTAAACAGCGAACGAAACGTTTATCCCACAACTTTTTTGCGAAACTTGTCATTCATTGGTCCTAACCGGGTCGCCAGTAAATTCGCGGTCAAGGTTTAATTACTCTATTGTGCGAGAGTAATAAAGCTTACGCAAAGGAAGATATAATTCTCGTTCTAAATTGTTTCAGGTGCTAAGCCGTTTCCTGGACTGGAAAACCTACCGAGGTCGTTCTGGCATGAGCTCAGTTCGCCTTTTACCGAGGTAAGTCGGCTGCATAATTGGAACAAGGAGTTAAAATATCTTTTGAAAAAGCCACGGCCATGCCTTTTGTACCGTTTCGTTCTGCATGCTGTACGAAACTGTTATCTCTCTCCGTCTCTTGATGGCTGACAAAGTGCCTTGAACGTAACTTACGTAACTTCTGCATTGCGAAACATTTGGACGCTTCGCCGTAATTTCAGGAACATCGTCTTTGTATTTTAATTGTAAATATAGCTGGTGAAAATAATAAAACACTTCACACATTTAAATACATATATTTCGTGTATCTGAAGGTGGAAAATGTACACTTTACACACCTTTTATATTGCGTCTAATCTCCAGAGTAAACGTACAAAATCTTAGGTGTCTATGGTATACAAAACAGTTATGAAAAGAATCGTAAAAATTAACTAATTTCGGTTGGAGAAAAGTACAAGACACGTTTTACAAAATCATATATCTATACTCTATATAACGCAGCATTAGGCTTTCTGGGCGAATTTTTTTTATTTAAGAAAATTAAATATGTAAATTGTTTAATTTTATGCTACTGAAATACATTAGATACATGTACGTAACAGAATTAAACAATAAATACCGTCTAACAATAACAGTATACATAATATATCACAAATTTCATAAGGATGGTTAGCGTCCACATACTTTTGGGCGGGGGTGTACATCTTATTTGTGGAACTATCTGAAAAATTTCCGAATTTATCTGAACGGCACTGTATAATTCGGCGACACATTATATTGCATCGTGTTTGCAGGTATACGAGGTGGAAAGCATCGCAACAGAGACTGGCGGTACTCCCGAGCCTAGGCCCTTTTTCGAAGATTCGGAGAGCAACATTACCGTGCAACTCGGCGCTAATGTGTATATGCACTGTAGAGTAAAAAACATGCAGGATACTCTTAAGGTACGTTACCATTTCTCTTCTTTTATCGCCGGTCTCCGTGGAGCTACGTTGCGCCATTTTGGTCGTCGCGCACGCCCTAAGAGCACCAGTTGAATAATCTTGGAATGCATCCGTCCTGCTTAAAGGATCTCAAAAGCGTTGTTGTACGGTCTCGCGACTGTGCACATGTTTCCGGGAAACTTCTTTTCTTCGACGGAATTTGTGCTCCTGCAATTTCATCATCTAACGCTTCCCGTCAAGGACAGCTTACAAAGTAAGCAAATTATCAGTCTCGCGAATATGGACGTCGTCCTTTTTCACGTAGGTACGAGCCTGAATGTTGCCTCTCGTATTTCAAATATAACCAGAGTTGCGAATAAATGTTAATTTCATTTAATTAATGTTTCATTTGTCACTAATTTGGTTACCAATTCCCGTGAACTCAATTATACCTCTGAAAATGCTGAATGCTTCTTTCGGTTAGCAAACATTAAGCGAGCGAATGAAACAACGCGATTATCGTTTAATATTAAAGTAACGAAATCTTTGAAAAAAGTCAACAAAGTCAAATTCTTTTTTCTATTATCAGCTTAAGGAATAAGTCCGCCCAGGGGTTGTTCCTAAATGCAATTATGTGTGCTTTGTTACTTGACAGTGTGTTTTATATACATCTAATGACTTATAAAACACTTGATTTTGAATAGTTTTGATCAAAAGGAAAACCTAACCAGAAGAGTACATAATTTCCCTTGGAATTATAAATATACTAATCATAACATTGTGTTAAACACTTTCATATGTTAAACGTAAGATTGATAGATTCTAAACACAACCCATTCCCATTTTTAATCCTAACAGACTGTACGAATGTTCAGTAATTATATATGCAATATTTGCAAGTGATTACTGAACAAGTAAATAAGTTTGAAGTGACAGTCGTTGATGAGTAATGTATTTTCTAATAAAATAAAAAGTAGTTAAAAAAGCTTGACCCTTAGCACTCGAATGGCGACTGTAAGGCACTACTAAAACTTGCTGTATCGTTATTCAAAATATTTTTCACATTATTAAATTTGTTTATATGTAAAAAATTACTAAACACTTCAGCATTGTACGAGTAAATTGCACCATTTTCATATGTATAACATAAAAATAAATATATACAAGGGAAATATTCTAGGTCATAAGAAATGTTCCGTTTTGGAGATAAAATGGCTTCGAGTGCAAAGGGTTAATATATTATGGAATAGCCAATAACTATGCCCGACGTTAGCGTAAAAGAAAACTGTTAGACATAATTAGCCGGTACCATGTACATCAAAGGAAAGTAATGAAATTAAAATGTTGGAGACACATTTCTTCTCCATATTCTATGTAGTAAAGTGGACTATATGAACTATTAAAGATAATATGAATAATGTAATTTTAATATTTTAGGAATACTGTTTACAATTACCCGTCATTTCCCAATACTAATGAGTTTTAATAAATGTTTTAAAATCATTTGTTACACCTACGAAGACCTA